>SRPY01000755.1:0-16471 GCA_018360145.1 Claviceps africana
GCCGCCCGCCGGACCGTCCTGTACGGCGGTTCGGGCGTCCCGGCCTCGCTCTTGCCCTCGAGGGACGACACCACCCCCGCCGCGAGGAGCTGGTCCGCCACCGCCGCGAAGAGGCAGTGCCCGTCGGGCGCCATCTCCCTCTCCACGAGCCCCTGTGCCTCAAACACCCGCCGGAGCGACGTCCGCTCGCGCCCCCGGTGATCCGTCATGTTCGACGCCTCGGCCGACGCCTCCTCCGCCGCCGCCTCCCGCTCCGCCGCCCGACGGGCTAGCCGCTCCTTCTGCCGGTTGCGTTTCCTGCCCGGCTGTCCTTGCTGTCCTTGCTGCTGCTGCTGCTGCTGCTGCTGCTGCTCCCGACGGGCGCCGAGATCCATCTCCGCCATCCGCCCCTCCACGTCCGTAGGCAAGGCATCGTCCTCGCCCGCGGCGGCCGCCTCGCCATCCTCCTCCCCGTCGCCTTGCACACGCGTCAGCTCGCCCGCCTGTCTCTCCCGCAGCACGCGCTCCATCTGCGCACACTCGTCATGCACCCCCCGCCGCGTCTTCTTGGTCGCATTCTTCTTCTTGCTGGCGACGCGCGTCTCGAGGTCTTTGAGCTCGGCCCGGTGCCGGGCTTGCATGTCCTCGAGGGACTCCCGGACGGGTTCCATTTTTATTTTTATTTTTTATTATTTTTTTTGTTTTAGGAGCCGGTGTTGGGTTTGCTAGGGTTCATGTGCGGGGTCGGAGACGGGCAATGGGCGTTTGGGGAGAGGCGCCAAGCTTCTTTTCTCCCTCTTCCCTCGTGTGTGTTTGTTCCTCAGCGGCGTAGAAAGGCGGGGAGCTCGGGCTGTGATACCGAGGGGATGCGCCCGGTGAGGTAGGTCGTTGTGTTGGAAAGCCGCGCTGCTTCTGTGGTGTCGTGGCTGGCAGCTGGCCGAGGTGGATTCGGGGCTCGAGGTTTTGGATGTCGAGTTGATGTTCGGGTTGGATAGACGTCGGATGGATGTTGGACGTCTGCCAGCTGGCGGCATCCAGTCGAGTTGGAAAATTGTAGTACGTCGGTCGAAGCGGACGACGCCACTCTGCCGCGGCTGGGGCTGAGGCGCCGGGCGGGGCGAGCAAGGCGAGCGGGGCCAGACCTCATCTCATGCAGGGTCCAGCCAGTCAGGCCGTCCATCCAACTTGAGTCCATGGCAGCGCCTTACATACTTCAAGTACATATTTACATACTAAGTACCTAGTATGTAAGTACTATGTTGTACATGCACTTTCCCATCCCTCGCCGTTCAACACTGAAATCCACCATGTCCAACTTTGCAGTCACATCAGTCCCGTCTTGGCTTGCATTCTCCTCTTGCACGTGCATCCTACCTAGGCTGGCCTTGCATCAATCAATCCTCGGCCCTGTCTATCATTCCCTACCACCACTTTCCCCATTCGTTTGTCTACGCGTCTCGAAATGGAGGCCTCCCTTGTTCGTGACCGAGCACGTGCCGCATATCATATTGCGAATGTATGTCGCGGAAAGAGTTGTTAAACAAGGAAGGGAACATCCACCAAACGCCATGCCAGGAAGGGGGGAAAAAAAGAACGTCCTTTGACGAGCCAAGTGGAATCCTCAATTTGCTTCGCCTTTCTCTACGGACCTTGAATGTCCCACAAGCCCAAAAGAGGGGGGAAGTGAGAAACGTACACAAAAACGGCTAGAGCGGCCGGTGGTTTCGTACAGGCGCGTAGACGAAAGAAATAAACGAAAGGAAAAGGAAAAAGGAAGGAAGAAATACAAGAAAGGGAAGAGAAAACGAATGAAAGAAAATGCCCCATGCCCAATATCGGGTTGCTAGTGGTACAATATGCTGACATTCAAAAGACGTCGTAATCAGAATCCTTTGAATGGGTCGTCTCGGGCGAAAAAGTCTTCCTCCGCTACATATTTGCCTCTGTTGCCGTAATCGTCCCTGGCTCTTGCGCTTCGACCGTGGCCGTACACCTCGCGATGCCGACTGCGGCTGTTTCGTCTCCTAATCTCTTTGCTCCTCCTCCTCCGCACGCTCCTTCGGAAGTCGCGCCTCCCTCCCAAGCTCGGGGCCTCGTCATTCTGCGAATAAGCCAGGGGGCTGATGAATGCTTCCATTCGGACAGTTCCTATCGCATCAAAAAAGTTGCCACGTCTCAATGACGCTTCCGAAGCCCGCCCCGACACAGTTTGACCGAGGTTCCACGTCGTGTTTGTTAACCCGTGGGTTTGGCACGCGTCAGACAAGGCGGCCGTGTCAACGCTGTCGTTGCAGGTGCCTTGTTCCGAGTGTGGCGGACCACCCGCCGTCGTGGCTCCTGCCGGTCCGGAGAATCCGCGATAGGACAATGGCGGCGCCATGTGCCCTCCCGTGTTGCTCCGTTTGCGCGCGTGTGTCGCCACGGCATTCGCACCCCGCTCGGAAAACCGCGGCACAAATGGGGGTTCCGCTGCGTCTCTCGACTGCTCACAGCTGTATCCACCAGACAGGGCCGAGTATGCGTCGGCAGCACCGAACCCAATCGTCTCGTTCCTGCGAGACGATGAGGGCACACTCACAACGCTCGACATGTTCGAGCTTCCGATTTTAGCCATGGACGATTTGCCCTTGGCAAGCCGGATCGAGTCTCGAATACCACCTCGTTTCATTCTGCGCTGAGGAGGCGCAAATTCGACGGGCAACGGCTGTTGCTTGGCCATCTTGGGCAGGGGAGGCGCGGGAATGTTCTCCGGAACCGCCTGTGATGAGTGGGCCAGGAATGACAGTGCCGTCAGCCAGAGATAGTGTCGCTCTGCAGAGCCTGTTGTGAATTTGAGCGCTCTCTGTGGAGTCAAGATCAAGATGGACCGGTTGAAGACAGCAGGCATGACCTTGGGCGCCGCATTATCATCCTTTACGTCCAGGACCGACTGGATCGTCACTAAAGAGTGGCCGTTAGCTTGCAATGCATGATTTCTTCCGTCATGTGCTCAAACACTCACGTTTGCGTCCCGTCTTGCCCAGCAAAGCGCTGCCAGACGATGGTTGTCTGCTGCTCCAAAGGATGGATCGTTCGTATGGCGCCAGCCAAACCCATCGCTTGTGGCGGTCATTGCTGCTGTCGTCCTTCCCGGTGCTTTCCGCAACGCTAAAGGACTTTCTTCGCCTCACATATTTAAGCATCCATTCTCCGACCATTGCTTGGGCAATGGCTTCGACGACACCTACCGTTTGTGACGCAGCCGAGTCTCCGGTCAGAGCTGTGTTGTGGGTGTTGGCAGTATAGGTAGTGTTGATGGACAGGTTGTGGCGATGTCCGCGATAGCTCGGTTGGCCTCCAATGCGCGCTGCGCGAGGCGTCGTAATGTCGTTTCGAGGCAGAGGTGGCAGACCCGGGCTTTCGGGTGCCTCCTCTGTCGATGGTGATAACGGCGGAGGAGACCTGCTCCCATGTCTTCGAAAACGTGACCCGCGTGGCAATGCCGCTACCGAACGGGCCTTGCGAATGCTCGGTGATTGGTTTGACGAACGACTCGTCTCACGTCTGTGCCAACTCTGTCCTCTGGTGGGGCTTTCTCTGCCGTCGCTTGGCGTGTTGAGATCAGTCTGAGATCGTCGGGAACTTGCTCGGGTTGGTATTGGAAATGGTGGAGATTTTCCGTCCGAGAGATCTGGGCTTCGGCAGCGAGTCTTCTGATGGGAGGCCAATCCGCTCTGGATCATGGCCGCCTTCCGGATGGCGCCAGTTCGGTTGGCAGTGCTGGTCCCGTTGGGTGGTGGCGTTGGAGCCTGTGACTTGTCACAGTCTCTGCTGGCATCAGCGTCGGCACCGGCACCGGCAGCAAGCCTTGGCTTCTCCTGCTCGGGTTTGACAGCAGCCGTTCCGAATGATTCTCGCTTTGTCGCTCGAGTGAAAGTTGATTGTGGCTTAGGAGCTGACAGAGCAGTTCGGTATTCTGAATCACTGACGTCGGCATCCGCAAACCCGTCCTCTTCATCGGAGCTTGCAGTGTCGAATCCCGAAAACATGGCGCTTAAACGGTGCGTTCGCCTCGATGCGCGCCTGCTAGATGATGGCTGATCATGAACCGGGCCAAGAAAACTGTCCCCATCTTCTTGAGATGCAAGCGGTGACGATGCGAGGTCAGACATCTCACAGCTGTCTACCAGCCTCCTCGGATTGCGAGGAGGAACGCTGCTCGGATGATCGTTCTCTGGATCCAGTGCGACCGCGCAAGGGGCGGGCGACGTTGGTCGGGACGAGATGTTGGATGGGTGCAAATGCATGGGCAGCAAAGCTATCCTCTTGTCGACCTGAATACCCTCTGTCTGAACGCTCACATGACTCGTCGACACGGTTGACGACAAGTTGACCTGGCAGCCAAAGTGCTTGAAGTGCTGAGGAAGTCGTGGCTCTCGAGGTGTGTTCGGACAACTCGTAGGAGGTTGGATGTTAATGGTTGGAATTTGTATTGGTGGGAGGGATGGCGGAGCTCTCAACGTCGACACGCCGGCACCCGTAGAGGCCAGCGCGGGTTCGTCAGTCTGCGTGGAAGCAGTCACCATCGGGGTGGGAGCTGGCTCCGGTGTGTCTGTTTCTGGCAATGGCGTGTTTGGCGTCCTGAGAGGGCTGAGAGGTATCTCGACCGTTTGCGCAGACCTCGAAATCATCTTATGGTCAGGTTTTGGCGGTTCGATGATCAATGGTTGATTGGGCTGGACGCGCTTCTTGCGTTGGTTGGCTTCTATCTCGCCATCGACCCGAGCAGGCCCCTCAGACTCTGGCGTTTTCATCCGCTGGCCAGAGAGTTCGGGAGTGGTTGACTTGGACTTGGGAAGGACCCTTGGCGATGGTGGCGGGGAGTATTGTGTCCCGTTATCAGTGTAGCATGCCTTGACTACCGGGGAAGCTTCTGCTGCATTTTCTTCTTCATCCTCACCTTCTAGGGCCTCCAAGACAGCCGGAATCATGAAGAGTCTGCTTCGGGCGACACTGCCAGGTCTACTCCCGCTTTCGATGCTTTGATTTCTGGGGTGTAACCTGCCGAACGAGCTGTCACGACTGGACGATCTTGCGTGTTTCGGGCTTGTGGGGGAGGACAAAACACTCCCAGGGCCATCAGCATCGGTCTGGTCGTCATCCTCAAACCGTAGTTCGTCTGCGAGCGAGTTGCCAGGTTGGAGGATCGCGCCATTGAGTAGAGAAAGCCTGACGCTGTTGGACATGCTCATGGTCCGCACACTCGCAGCATCGTTCTCGGCCCCGCTATCAACTCCATCGGTATCGTGTTCGTTGGACGTCGTGTTTGTTCCACCATTTGCGGGACTTGCTTGATAAGCCGCTACTTCATCGAGTACCGTCTTCAAGCGGTTTTCTGCGACGTGAAGCCTTCGTTCATATTTGCGCCGTTCATCCATCCAGTCATCTTTTTCTCGCGCCCAAAGATCATGAACTCTCTGCGAGTCGTGTTGCTGGCTGCGTATTGTCTTTTGTGCTGCCTCGAGTCGCTTCTTTGTATCCGCGACAGAATCTACGGCTTCATCTCTTTCTCGTGCCAACGCCCCCAGTGCAGACGACGTCCCACCCTCAAGCAGAGACAGCTGTCTCTTGAGGGACCGACTCTCCTTTGACGTGTTGGTCAGGTTTTCTTGCAGAAATTCGTGCTCCTCCTTGGCAGAATGTAAAGCAGCCTCGAGGCTCTCGATCTGTCTCGTCTTCTCATCCTGATCTCTTCTCAAAGCCAGTATCTCGGACACAAGATTGGCGTGTAATGTGGGGGTAAACCGTCTCGGGTCGAGGATGCTTATACTTTCATCGTTGGTAATGTCCCTCGAGGATCTCTTGTCGTTACGGTCGGTGGTCATGTTGACGTAGGACGGTCCCCTTACCGGTGGGGTGATTGAGCGCCTTTTTGACCTCCTTGATCTTGATGAGGATGTCCGAGAGCGGTACTCGCTGCCGTTTGCCAACGAGGTGGCCTCACTCGCCGTCATCATGTTCTCATTGTCCGTCTCCCACTCCTTCATGATGCTGAGCAAGAACGCGGGGTTAGAGAGAGGGGATTCATTTAGATCAATTCACTATGGCGCGCTGATATGCCTTGCGAATGCATCTCCCGGTTGATACAAGAACCAAATACTCTCGCACTCGGTCAACGAGCACTCGATTTAGCAGCAGACTACAGGACAAAATGTCAGCGTCAAGAGTGTAGGAAGTCAAAGAGATTGGGAGGGGGGACGCGCAAGAAAAATATGGTACAGTTGAGCCTCGCCAGTGACTTGTACAACGAGGGCAAATGCCGGCACGGTAGTGCAGCGGTACTTACGTGCAACGTATCGACTCTGATGACACAAAATCTAGATAAAAGCAGACAGGACTTGGTTCACTTCAAGCAATGCATCAAGTTGAATGGAGCTCTATGACAGGTATTAGCAACCAGTTTATCGCCGAGGTTCAGCAATGTTCAATTCTGGGGGTTGACACTTTGCGTTTACGCTAACCCAGGGGAGGGGGACAATGTCTCACTGCTTTCTTTCCTGGAATTGTGTCACAAAAAAAGTAAGACGCAGAGGCTGATTGCAATGTCTCAGCGGGTTGATACAGTGAGCATATGAGGATACGACAACGGGGCGAGCTTCGCTCCCAAACAGAATGGGCAAGTTGAAGAGTCAAGCACTCCTTTGTCGGTTTATCTTGAGCAGACAAGCAGCTTTGAACTATGCGATTATTCGTCCAGATGGCGGTGGCTAGTCGTAGAGGAGTAGAGGATGTCTTTTCAGTCTTGAATGGGCACTACTCGGAGCAGCGAAACAAAGTGAAACACCACTATCTAGTGTAAGACAGCGAACAATGAAAAGAGGGTTTAAGCCGCAAGAGAAAACAAGAGGGAAAAGAAAAAAGTCAGTGCTTGTCTGCCACCAGTCGGTTAGCATGAGGCTTTTGGTGGTGCGCAAAGTTCATCAGGGGCTTTGGATGGATTGTTGACGAGCCTCACTTACAATCCAAAGGTCCGACCAGTGCTTGGAGCTATCTCACGTCTGTCGACGGCTCAACATGCTCAAAGTTGACAGGAAAAGATGTGAAGGTGAATCGTGGAATGGAGGAACGAAGAAACAGTGAAGACCAAGAGCTTTGCCGTCGACGTCCACATCTACCAAGCCCAAGTGGAAATTACACACAGGCCGAGAAATGACGAGGTCCCGCCAGGGGTCGATCACCCAGTCGAGGAGCTCGCTGCTAGGTGGACAAAGTACCCACTGCAGCTCCAAACGAGATGCTGGGATGGCAGAAGAGCAGTCTCGGGCTGGATTTGCTTCCAAGTAATGGTACAAGCGGGTGCTTCTAGAGCCAAAGGAAGAAAGTGCGTACAGTAGTACATGCAGTATGTACATACAGCATTGTTGTAGTATACAACCAACCCCCGTATGAAAAGCATGGAGGCCCCCTACTGCCCGCTGCAGGATGGAGTGGCCGGGGGGAGATTATCGTCGCGTTCGAGGCCGGAGACGCATCTTACGCACCACGAAACGCCCCAGCCGTCCGATCCTGGTGCGGCCGGGCAGGGTGCGCGGATGGACGCGGATGGATGCGGATGAGGGTCAGCAGTCGAATCGGTCGTCGGACCCACCGGCTTCTTCTGCAGCTGGTTGATTTGACGTTGAAGAGTCCCGCGCCGTGATGTCGAGTATCAAAAGCTCATGGTCGAGGTCCGACCAGCTAGCAGCCCGTCGCATGGCAGGCGTCCACGCCCACGGATCCTGGACGCCTGGTCACGATGGTGGTGGATTGGCAGATTGGCGGATTGGGGGGTTGGCGGGCTGGCGGGTTGGCGGGCTGGCGGGTTGGCAAGTTGGTGGTTGGCAGGTTGGCAAGTTGGTGGTTGGCAGGTTGATGGGTAAAATTTGGCAGATACAACCTACCGAAGGAAGCAGGCACCTTGGTGAAGTAGTGTACCTAAGTACTTACACTAGTAAGTAGTGTACCTACCTAAGTAAGTACCTAAGTAGCAATTGGTAGCGTCGGCAGGGTCCATGGCACTCTGGCAGCTGGCAGCTGGCAGCTAACAACTAGCAACTGGCAACTGGCAACTGGCAACTGGCAACTGGCAGCGCATCTGCGGGGCCGGGGCGGCTGCACACTGGCTCCAGCGCCGCGGCGTGGTTCCACCACAGCGCCCCGTCCGAGTGCCACATTGGAGTGGGTGCTGCTGCATGTGGTCTGGGGTGCTGGCACCGGCAGCACTTGGAGACATCTGGAGACTGCCCTGTCCTGTCTCATCCCCTCCTCACGGCTCGTGAGCTCGTCGCTGGAAGGAGGCGGGCGACATGCCAGATCGCGGAATCGCCTGGCCGTATGGACTTAAATTGTGAAGTACATATGTACATTACGTGCATTGCATAGTCTTTAGGCACTTTGAATGCAGGAAAGAAGGTGAGGAGAAGTGAGAAGTAGTAGGTTAAGTACCTAGGTACTTCTTCGGATTATTGAACGCACAGCAGCAACAACGCGCGTGCCTCGCTGTGTATGCCACGCTGCCACGCTGCGTTATGATTTCTTAGGCTATATAAGATAGAATTTATTAAAAGCCCCCTATTAGGGGTATCTATTATAACCTTTAAGGCTGCGATTAATGATGGCCGCCATTGATGAAGGCCGCCATTGATGAAGGCCGCCATTGATGAAGGCCGCCATTGGTGAAGGCTACGATTGTGAGTAATAAATAGGTATTTCTTCCGTTTTTGGTTTAGTTGCTGCTGTGCGTTTACGTGCTCCTTCTGTTGAGAGGATGCCAAGCGGCAAAGACAACCAGGTGGGAAAGAACGTTCGGCATCGCTTCTGTTTGCTCACTCCCACTCGATGCCTCACGGGCGCGAGGCGGTCGCCCCAGTCTTCTCAAAACGCATCTCTTGTGGGCAATGGCAAATTACGCCATGACACCGAGGTCAAGAATAAGTGGCTCTTGCCAAGGCGACCCCGAGGCTCGAAGAATGCAACAGGACCTAAAAGAAGAAGGAGGAGGAGAAAAAAAATCATGCATCAACCGTTGCGATATTGCATCACAATACGAAGCAGAGCAGAGCACAAAACGTCTACCCAACAACGTCTTGAACAACCCGTTCTTCAATGCCACCATGCAACCATGCAACCACATCCGGGCGTCCTGTCCAGAAGAGGCAAGGGCGCCATGGTCCAGCCATTGTTGACCTTGCTAGTTTCACGAAGCGATGTGGAAATTGCAGGGAGTCCTGTGCGCCATGATTTGGCCCAAGACTGCTCTCCTGCCGAATCCACGACTCGGTGCTCGGCGGCCATTAACATTTTTGCCGTTACTGCTCGTGCCACGTCCGGGTCCCCATCGGATGTCCAGTTTTGCATCTAATGCGTACGTACCACGTCAGCATGCGATTCGAGTTTTCGCGTCATCGTCTTCGTCCCGACTGCTGTTGGCTGTCAGGGTTGTCATGTCATGGCTTTTGCAGAATTTCGCAGGGCCGGGCGCAGGGGTTGTTGATAAACCCTTGCTCAGGGGTGAATCTCATTTCAACATGACACGTCTTTTTCCGCAACCTCACGTCGGCCAGCCAGGCGTCGATTGCCTCTGCTCAAAATGGACTCGTCACGAGCGTTTTGGAACTTGCGTTGGGCAGCGAACCGGGCCGTCGTCTATTGCTATTGCAATGCAGGGAGTGCTGCAATCTTGGCATGGCCTCGAGAGTTTCTTTCTTGCATGCATCACGTTGTAGTATAGCACCCGGACGAATTAATACGTGAGCGCTCCAACCCACGTGGAGACGAGGTGGAGCCCGGACGAATTAATACGTGAGCGCTCCAACCCACGTGGAGACGAGGTGGCGACGGGCATTTGTCGAGACATGCAAATTATTATTATTGTTATTATTATTCCTCCGTCTGATCGCCCGCCACTCCCAATGAGGACTTGAGAAAATACCCAGAATCATTGGATTATGCATACAGAAGGCGGGCAGGCAGGCAGATAGACAGACAGAGTGCCATGCACAATGTACATACATACATACATATATATACCCAGGTGCTCAGCTAACCGATGAAGAGGACAGGGCAAAAAACGACCAGGCCGGGTGCCAATGATACCATAGCAGTTGACGTCTTTGTCGGATGCTGCATTAACGCGCGACGTTTTCCTTTTTCCCTTGCGCCGCAACGAGCCGTCGCGCCCGATCCGTCTCTGGATGGATGCAAGCCTCCAAACAAGAAACAAGAAACAAGAAACAAATGCATCCGGACGTTGATGACTCGCATAGTCACAAAAAGCAATTCTCATCAACTCTTTGCCCACCTTTTCGCCCACCCTCGACCCCAGAGGCTTCCCGGAGGCTTCCCGGAGGCTCCCCGGAGGGAGAGCTACATGGGTTACCCAGTCGGGACGTTTCCCCGGCCCCAAGAAAAGAACAATTTCGATTGCCTCTGCATACATACACAATGTATGTATGTAGCATATACATATGCGCGACATCCTTTTGCCTAGTGGCGAATGCCATGTTGAGTCTGGTCTCTTTGTGCATTGTCCTCGTCCATTGAAAACTAAGGGCCCCTTTTAGCTTTCTCAGTCTCCGCTTCTCTCTTCTCTCCGCAGCGAGACGATGCGGGAAAGCCCTAAATTCAGCGACCTGTCCCAGACTCTCATGCGTTATTCGGCGCAAAAGAAAAGCAGGATGGGGCCTAGCAGGTATGGCGAGTGAAAACGATGCGTGAATCGAAGAAACTGTGCCGGCCCATTGGAAAGCTGTCCTTGTATGTATGTGCATGCCCGAGACTCGAGTGCTCAGATGCCACCGTATCTTGGACTGGCACACTGCCTCCTCTTCTCACGCGCCATCGACCGCATCCTGATAGCCGCTACATGACTCGACGACAAGGTTTTCTTCGGGTCGCAAAATGCGAATCTTCACTCTGTACCGTCCTCGTGCGCCACCCGTTCCAAACTTGTGAAGTCATCGAAGCAGTCACGTTGTAGTCGATGCAGTTTCTCCTCTACATTCCACACCACGATCTGGAGACCAAGTCGCAAGGCCGCACATCCCAGGCCGTTTGCCAAGCCGGACAGGACCAGCCACGGATATGGGCCGAGCCATCGTCGGTGACGATACTTTTGTCCGATTTGCGAGCTGAAGGGCGGCGGCGGGCGCTCCCGCGGCTACAGGGCACGACAAGCCGTCTCCTTTACTCGATCAAGGTGGTGCATCCGAGGGGCGTTTCGTGGCATGGGGCACACGATTCAAGTGGCTCGCATCTGACACGAGCCCAGGGGCATCCGCTTGGGGCACGTCTCCGTCAACGAGGGTTCGATATGACATTTTTTGCGTTTTCGGTAGCAATATAAGGTGACGTCGTGTTGGCATCCCCCGTGACTCCCTCATCTCGTTGTCTCATCGAGAAAAGAAATATTTCCTCGGGCTGTTTGTCAGCGTCTGTTCGGGTCATGGAAGTCGATACGGGCGGCTCCTCGTCCCATGGGCGAGGGGCGGATCACGCAATGGCACACCATCTGGCATGCAAAAGTAGGCATCCTTGCGACACTGCGTGACCCTCTCCATCCGGTCTTTATGCCATATTCAGAAGGGACCTCGGGCCGGCTCTGCAAGGGGGCACTGTGCCACGAGCAAAAGAGTCCCTTTTAGGATACCACGGTAGTGGAGAAACAGAACAGAAGGAGGAAGAGGAAAAGACGCAACGGTAAACAGGAGAACAAAAGCGGACATGAGAAGGGGGGGGGGGGTGGCTGCTTTATCCCACGGTCGATGCGCGTGGCGATATGCACGTGTCTTTCGCAGCGTGGGCAGCGTCGCCGACTACGTGCATGAGCTTGTGAGTCGCCGCAGAGGGTAACGCCGCCGGCGTCGGTTCATGGGGATGGAAGAAGATGCGATGACGGTCCGGATACGCGATGGACTCGAGGACTTGAATCAGACAAGATGCCCAGGACGTAAGGACTAACCACTTTTTCTGCCCGCCATATGGAGAAAACCACGTTATTTTGCTTACCTACGAAAGGGGCGGGAAGTGATGGCTGTCTAAAGGAGTGTTTGGGCGTCGAGGAAAACCGTCTGGCGTGGACAGCCACCAAGCGGAGATCTCTTTCCGACTGAAATTTCCCTTTTTCTTTTTTCGTTTAACATATATACGTGGTATATATTTATGTATATGTATCTGCATATGTACAGGCATGTATACTGACGTGCGGCTTGTCTTCAAACACCTCGAGGTAACGACGACGGAAAATACTGTATTCAACAGAGCCCTTCCAACACGGGTCCCAAGCAGTAAAAGAAGAAGATGAGCAAAAACAAACAGGGCAAAGTAAGGCAAGCAACCACATGGCCGAATTACATACTGGTCGGGGTCCCCTTCCAGCTCACTTGATGCTACTACAAGACCAGAAAAGATGCCATCGGCGATGACGTAATTCCGCGGGGGACATCGCATCAACATTCCACGTCGCATGTCATAGTCACAGCCACCGATCCCCCATCTTCGCAAAAGAAGCAAAACACGCCTTCTAGCACAAACAAACACAACAAGAAAGAAAGAAAGAAAACCTCCGGAGATATGGGAGACGAAACGAAACGAAAAGCCCCCGACATGTCCCCCGGCGAGCCGCCTCATCCCCTCTCGGCGATCAAAGCCCTCGCATTCGACCTCTTCGGCACGGCCTTGGACTGGCGCACGTCGGTCCAGCAGGAGCTCATTCTCCGCGCCCACCGCAAGCAGTCGAGCGAAGGCGTGCCGGACGCCCTGAAGCAACGGCTGGGGAACCTGACGGAGCGGGACTGGGGCGATTTCGCCCAGGCGTGGCGGGACTCGTACCTGGAGTTTGTGGCGGGGTTTGCGGCGGACGCGGGCACGCCGTGGAAGACGGTCGACGAGCACCACCTCGAGAGTCTGGCCAGGTTGCTCGACGAGCGGGCGCTGGGCGGCCTGTACGCGGACGCGGAGATGCAGTCGCTGAGCCTGGTGTGGCATCGGCTGAGTCCGTGGCCGGACGTGGCGGACGGGCTGGATGGGTTGAGGGCCGGCGGCATCAGGCTGGCGACGCTGACGAATGGCAACGAGGACTTGGTGAGGGACTTGGTCGACTACGGCGGGCTGGGGTTCGACTTTTTGTTCTGCGCCGACACGTTTCGCCTGTATAAGCCAAATCCGGGGACCTATCTCGGGGCGGCGAGGGAGATGGGCCTCGAGCCCGGCCAGGTGGCCCTGGTGGCGTGCCACATGAAGGACTTGATGGGGGCGAGGGCCTGCGGTCTGAGGACGGTTTATGTCGAGAGAAGGGGCGAGGAGGCCATGGATACGACGGGTGACGACTTTTCCGAGGCGCGGGAACGGGTGGATTTGTGGGTTGGGGAGCACGAGGGTGGTTTTGAGACCTTGGCGGAGCGGCTTCTTCTTCTTGTGCAGCACGTAGCCCGTTGAATCCGCGACATGGGCCGGAATGACCAGACCCGGGGGGCCGTTCAGGAATCCTGTACGGGCAAGAACAGGTTTTCTGTCCAGGGAGCTGCGGCACGAACTATCATGTCGGCTATGGACTATCCGCTTCATGATGGCCTCTTACATTTTTATGGCACGCCCGTTTTCTTTTTTCTTTTTTGTCTGTCTTTATCTTTATCTTTTTTTTCTTTTTTTTTCTTTCTTTCTTTTTTTTCTCTTCTTCTGTTCTTCTTCCCCTCTCTCCTTTTTCCTTTTCTTCATTCTTGTTTTCTTCTCTTTCCTTCTTCTTCTCCCAAGACAGGGCCAATGTACATACATACATACTTGTGTATATATATCGATGTACGTGTACTTGTATACACGTGTTCGGCCACTCTCAACCGTCTATGCACACAGCCCGATACACCCAGACACGCAAGCGGCTTCCCGACGTGGACTGAGACAAGCATGGCCTAATCACGCGAGACGGCTTATGAATGGCGTGGCATGAATGACGGAACATGGCCGTCAAGTCCCCCGGAGACGGGAGCGAGAGAAGCGCCGTGTGCGGACAAAGGTGATGGGTTCATGCTGACCAGAGGACCGCATTGCGAAATGCAGGTACAATGATGCCGCCGGCTCCAGATGCCGCAATAAGAGACCGGCAGACCCGTAGTTACATGGACATCTATTTTAAAACTCGAGTACGTGTATGTACATGGCCGCCAAAGTACTCACCGTAAGTACCTGCCTACTACCTACTTCTTACTTACCTACCTCCTAGGTAGGTACTTTAGGTAGTAGACGTAGGCACGCCAAGGCAAGCGGCAGCATCGGAACCGCACGTTTCCGGCTCTGCAGCTAAGCTCCTCGGGCTCCCGATGTAGAAACCCTGATCCACTTGTCTTGACGGACCCGAGACACTGTATCATCGTGGTGTCTAACACAAAGACGGTCGAACCCCATCCAATCCGCTCGAGACGGACCCGGAATACGTTGTATGTGTACACATGTACACATGTACACATGTACATAAAGTATGCAGTACATTTGTACATACAAGTAGCGAGTCGGCGTTCGGGATTCGGCCAGAGGCAGCCCAAGCAAGTCCTTCGGCCGTGGAAAAGCGTGACACTGGGTCGCAGCAAAACGCTTTCGACTTTTTTTGCCCTCGGCTGCTGTTCGTGGTGCGTGCCCGTGTCATGGAGAATTGTCTGGTCCTGTCTGGTGAGTCAGTGAGTCAGAGGCAGGTGCCGCCGAGCATCCGCGTCTGCCGCGGCACGTGCCTGCGCCAATCAGCGGCCGCGGGCGTCGCGGCAGGACGAGTCTCCATGCATGTTTTGTGTACGGACGAGAAGGTTGATACGAGTTTTTGACGGCATGTCATGTTGAGGCGGGTCGGAAGCGACATCGCGGCCGTGAACGAGCCTGCCGTCCAAAGTCTCCCCCTTTGCCCGCCGTTCCATGCACTGTTCCTTCCCCATTTGCGACGGGTTGTGGCACGGTGGAAATGAATGCGAGAGCGCGTACGCAATACGGAAGGCAAAGGGAAGGCGCTGCGGAAGGCGCTGCTGCTGCATCGGTCCAGCTGGGCCAAGTCGAGCCAAGACGGGCCAAGACGGGCCAAGACGAGGTCAACTGGGAGAGTCGTCGGACCCCGCCAAGCAACCCTCCTCGGGCGCGGGTACCAATGCCAGCCACATCTCCGAACACGTCCGGTACACGTGCGTCCACAGTAGTTGGCAGGGATCGCAGGTACCCAGGTGGTCTCGTTCCAGCCGCCAGCCCTCCCGCCCCATTTCCCGACTGCCGAACGCTGTGCAGTGCCGGCGTTTGTCGTCCCCCTCTATTACCCCCCTCAGGTCGGTCGCACGGCATGGCGGACGGTCGCAGAGGAGTCTGAGTCTGATCCGGTAAGACGATTATGGCTGGTCCCGCCGCCCTGGCTTTCGCAAATGGCTCTGATAAGCACACTGGCACGCACATGCCTGCGCGCGAGCCAAAGGCCCGCCTCGGGTTTCGTGGGGGCGCAGAACAGAGCCAACCGGGGCGTGCCTCGGTCGCTAGAGCTGCGCTATTCGCATTTACCCATCCATTTCGTCCGTCCATCACCTCACTCTTGGGTGCCCGTCGCTCTCGAGTTGTTCTTGACTTGATGGAGCGAGTGGGAGAGGAGAGGAGAGGGGATAGAGGAGTCATAAAAAAAAAGAAAAAAAAAAAAAAAAAAGAACAACAACAACAACAACAACAACAAGAGGGGAAAAAAGGAAAAGAAAGGAAAAGAAAAGAAAAGAAAAAGGGACGACCCGCTTAGCCCCTCTGGATCCCTCTCTTTAGATCCAGACCCAGCGTCGGTTGACAAGTGGCCATAGACGGCCACAGACGGCCACAGACGGCCACAGACGGAGCGACAGCGAGCTGGGAAGATCCACCATGCACCATGCACCATGCACCATCAGATGGACAGGGTATTGGAACCTGAAAGCTTGATCGGGTTTGCCATGTTGCGATTCGTTTAGCCGCGGGTTGGTTACGAGTATCCGTCGGTTGGCACGTTCGATGCCGTCCGACGCAAAGTGCGTTTGATGGCAAATGGCATCACGAAAGACCAGACAAGACGTCGTGGACGGCCTCCAGTCCATGACCGCCCAACCACGCGTTCCAGATGCCGTCACAGTCACAGTCGGTCACAGTCGGTCACAGTCGGTCACAGTCGGTCACAGTCGGTCACAGTCACAGTCAATGCCACAGCCACAGCCACAACCATAGCCACAGCCAAGCTCCCCGCCAGCCCCAGCCCCAGCCCCAGCCCCAGCCCCAGCCCCAGCCCCAGCCCCAGCTCCAGCTCCAGCTCCAGCTCCAGCTCCCGCGTCCAACTTGGCCAGAAATGTCTGTATCTCCATCCGTCTCCATCCCCATCCACGTACACGTCCACGTCCACATCCACATCCACATCCACATCCACATCCACATCCACATCCACATCCACATCCACATCCACATCCACATCCACATCCACATCCACATCCACATCCACATCCAC
>SRPY01000756.1:0-16449 GCA_018360145.1 Claviceps africana
GGGGGTTTTTTTTTTTTTTTTTTTTTTTTTTTGCCTGCTGCTCTATGGCTGGTGTGGTACCCGGACTGGCAACACTGTCGGATTTTTTGGTCTCTGGATACCCGCCGGGTTCAGGTCAGCTCGTCACCTGTGCCAGCCACGTTGACCACGAGGGCAGGGTAGGGTGGCTGGTGATGAGTGATGACCAACAGATGAGTCGGGCGCGTCTGCTTTGACGTACAACAGACTGTACCCTGTTGAGTTCCATTTGGTGGCTGACGTTATCACGATATTGAGTACTGAAGCCGTTGCATTTACGCTCCAGGCTGCGGGTAATTGTCCACGAATGACGGCGAATCCATCCCCCCAGATACTTGCAGCGTGTTTTCCCAAGTCTACATGGCGTGGTGTTTCCCCTATTGGGCGTCGAGGCATTACCAAGTATTTCTCGTCGTGTGTTTTAGGTCGGTCTTGGGTCCGGACGTTTGTTTTCCAATAGAGGAGATAAACAGAGAGGAAAGACAAAACAAGGCAGGGAAGAAAAAAAGAGAGAGGAAGGGGAGAGAGGAAGAGAAAGAACAACAAGATGAGACGACAGAAAAAAAAAGAAAACGTGTAATCGCATCATACGGCATAGTGGTCGGTCGACTCGGTTGAAAATTGCATTCATTCCCTCGCACATCATCGCAAAAAGGTCCAGGGTACCTCGTCCTCCTTGGGCACAACGCACAACGCACAACCCCGGTGTCCTTGCACCAGACAAGTCCATACGGAGACGAAATTGCGACCGACCATACCCGTCTACCAGCCAAGTCGCCGCCGGAGTACTCTCGCCGCCGACCTGGTCAGCAATAGCAAGTCCCACTCCTCGCCTTTGTTTTATTTTTCTCCAGCGGCCATCGACACGGGTGTTCGGCACGATTCGGCTCGCTTCGGCGTGTCGGATGGAGAAGGGGTAGGGATACGTCATCACGTTCAGATGTCGGGAACAGAGGAATTCCCAGAACAGGCGTCGCGAGGAACACCCGATGCAGAAACCTGCTTGGCGAATGGCTGCTTGGGTACGGGACTGCGATGCGAAGGGACCAGTCAGTCAGTACCCGAAAGGCAGGTGGCCAAGGAGAATGCCCCGTCGGGCGACAAGAGAACGGCATGAAAATGACTCGGTCTGCCATGCGAAGCAGCGCGGGCCGGCTTGGAAGCGTTGCAGCAAAGGATGGACCGGCGTGGGGGACCGTTGAGAGCGGGCGAGATGGAGGACCGCGCAAGAATGGGGGCATGCATTTTGTCGAGGGCTGGGACATGATGTAGTGTAAAAAAATAAAAATAAAAAAAAAATCAATAACAACAGCAACCACCAAAAAAAAAACCACCGAAAGAAAACAAAAACAAAACAAAAAACATCTAACAACCAAGCCCCCCTCCCTTCTCCCCCCAAAACCAGGAATGCCAATCTCATCGTAATCCCCCGTCTCGTAAATCGCTTGCCCCGTCTCGTGTCGGTCAGTTGTGGTCGTTGTGCGGGGGGCGGAGAAAAAAAAAAAAAGGAACGGCGATTGAAGCTGGGGCACGAGACTAGGAGAATAAGCGGATGAGCTTTTTTCTTTCACCTGAGCCTCATCTCGCTCCCGCGCGCCACAAACAACCTGCCATTCGGCGGTTCTGTCGTTCAGCAATGCCAGCACTGCTGCCCCAGCCGCTTGTTTGGGAAAAGAGCAGAGAAGGATCTACATTCCCGCCCTCATGAATGGGATCGCCAAGATGAACCGTTGCACAATGCTGTGCGACAACCACGAGGCGTGCAACGACGAGACGAGGAGCGAACATTGCCCAGGCCAGACGGGTTCGCGTAGCCAAAAAAAAAAAAAAAAAAAAAAAAAAAAAGAACAAGATTCAACGTTGGGCCATCAAACCCTTGCCCCTCCCCCCCTTTCCCCTTTACGCAAGCCCGCCTTGCCGTCTCGCGCTCGCGCATGGCCCGCCACGCCCACAAGTCATGCCAAGGTGCATCTTCGGCACAATGTTGAATAGACCATGAGACCATGAGACTATGAGACCATGAATGCTGTATATATGCTCGACATTCCCCGACGGCGGGCTTGCTCACGACTGGGCGCCCTAGGGCCTTGGTGCTGGCTGATCCGGCCGGCTCTGCAGACCGCCGAATATTGTACGGTATGTACATGAGAGTACATGGCTCTTACTTCCCTTAGTACCTACCTAAGTAAGTACTTACTTGCCCACTTGTCAAGTAACAAGTACCTCATAGGTATGTTGTAGTGTGGTCCATTCGAACACGAACCTGCCGAGGCCCTGGGGCCCTGGGGCCCATCGTGGCCATCGCTCGTTTTTCTTCGCCCGCACCAGTTGCCGGCTCATCACCGTGCCCATCTCATTCCTGCCCATTCCGTCAAGCAGCCGACAAGGGGGGGAAGGGGGAAGAAGGTAGGGGAACGGACTTGGCGACGAACCAGACGGCGTGAAAGCAATCCGCCCTTGATTTGTGGCGAGACCGGTGCATGAGCTTCGCACAGCTCCTTCCTGCCTGAGAGCATAATCATGCCCCCCCTGGCTCATCACCCTGGACCGCCCTGAACCCGCCCTGAACCGCCCTGAACCGCACTAGGACGCGCCCTGAAGCTAGCCATTGTGCTTCTCGCACGCACGTGTCCGCCTGACGCGGTCCAGGCAAAGCCGAGCCGGACTGGAGGCTAGACGGCGACCCCCTTGGGCCTGCGGATGCTGCGCATGTTGGTTCTGTGCGCGTGCCTGCCAGAGCCGACCAGACCAGACGTGGCAACAAGGGGGGCGGACGGGCGAGCGTGTCAGGGCTTCATGGCATGGCAGCCAAACGGAGTTTTGCTATTGGCCCGCCCGCCCCGCTCCTCTATGCTAGTCAGGCTCGGGCTAAGCGGTATTCTCCTAGTGGCCCACCCGACTTGTAACCCCAAGGTGAATACAACAGCGCCCAAGGGCAACTGCAGCGCGTGCGTTTTCCGGTGTTTTCTTCCAAAGCGACGACTTTGCTCTTTGCCCGCTTCTACGCCGGCACTATATCAGCACGCGCTGTAAGTGAGATCTTGGCGGGGCTTCCGCGCGAACAAAAATTCCCTGCATACCTACCTACATATACATGGATGTATGTACATACATACATACATATGTAAGTATGTTGTTGTATGTATCTGGCCGCGGGAATCGCAAAACTCGCCAAACGGATCAGCGGCGTGCCTGAGCGGCACGCGATCTTGCCCCCACCCCCTCCCTCCGCTCCTGTCCCCACCCCCCCTCTCACCCCCCTTCCAAAAGTTGTGACTCCGGCAGGCGACTAATTTCCCTTGCCTTGCCAGGTCCCTCCCCTTCTGGCCATGGCGATTCCGCCGCCCCCCTCCCCCCCCGGGCCCCCGAGCGCCCCTGGCTTCCCCGACCCTCCCCTGGCTTTCGGCTCGAAAAATGGTTCTCATTACTATTCCAGCCTCTCCCCCTCCCCTTTTGCATCTTTCTTCGTTTCATACTGGCGTTCGTCTTCGACCTCATCGCGTTCCATACTTCCAACAGAGGGTTTCGGCTCTCTCTCACACTCCTTAGTCTTGGTCAATTGCTTCAACACGCTCTTTTATCTCAACTTTTTTGCTCGTCTCGAGGTTTCTCTTCCCGTATTACAGCATAGAGATACTTGAATAGGTACGTCTTTTTTTTTTCCTATGGTGATCAGGAGCAGCAAATGCGCTCAATTCACCATGGACCATGAGATGGATGGCCGTCGAGCACAAGTTCCCAACATGAATGAGGCAAAAGAACCACAGCTGACCGGATCGCAAAACCATGAAAAAAAAAAAAAACAGAGGACGACCATTAGACAACCGTCCAGATGAAGAACCTCGTTCAGCTTGCCATCGCGGCGACGTTGGCTGTCGGTGCCACGGCCAGCTCACACCACCACATGCACCGTCATGCCAGGAAGCACGCTGCCGCAAACGTCAACAAAAGAGACGCCAATGTAGCTCCCGCCGTCGAGATTGTTTACGAGCTTGAAGGCCACATTTTGGACGCCAGCAAGGCCGAGGCCGGTATCAAGGACGGAGAATACGTTGTCGTCGGCGAAACGTCTCCCGCACCTGCACCTGCACCTGCACCGGCCCCGGCCCCGGCACCGGCCCCGGCACCTGCACCGGCACCGGCCCCCGCGCCGCCGCCTTCCCCTCCTGCTCCCAAGCCAGCAGCACCTGTCGCCAAGAAAATCGGTGCTCAGTTCCTCGAGAAGCCCGATGCCCCTGCGGCTCCCGCTCATTCCGAGCCTTCGTCGCCTTCCTCGCCGTCCGAGAACCCCCCGGCTGAGCAATATAAGAAACCCAGCCAGTCCGACACACCCAGCGGCGGCAGTGGCCTTGACCGCCCCTTTCCCAGCGGGAAAATCCCATGCAGCAAATTCCCCCTCGAATACGGCGCCTCCCCCCTTCACTGGCTCGACTTTGGAGGCTTCTCCGGTCTTCAGTTCGTGCCCGACTTCTCGCTCAAGTCTTCTCTCAGCATCAGCAAAATCGTCACCGGTGTCAAGGGTGACAAGTGCTCTCCGGGCTGCCTGTGCTCCTACTCCTGCCCGCCCGGCTACCAGAAGACACAGTGGCCCAAGGCTCAGGGCTCTACCAAAGAGTCCACTGGTGGTCTTCTCTGCAACAAGGACGGTTACCTCGAACTCACGCGCCCCGAGAGCCCCACGCTCTGTGCCAAGGGTGCTGGTGGTGTCTTCATCGAAAACGACCTGAGTGAGGTGGTGACAGCCTGCCGGACCGATTATCCCGGAACCGAGAACATGGTCATCCCCGTCGAGGCTCAACCGCATCAGACCGTCGAAGTGACCAACCCAGTCCAGAACGGCTACTACATCTGGGACGGCAAACCCACCTCGGCCCAGTACTATATCAACAAGAAGGGGCTTACACCCGATCAGTGTTGTCTCTGGACGTGCCCCAACGACCCGCTCGGCTGTGGTAACTGGGCTCCCGTTGTCCTGGGCGTCGGTCAAGCGGACAATGGCATCACGTTCCTGTCTCTCTTCCAGAATCTGCCCACTAGCACGGCCTTGCTCGACTTCAGCGTTGAAATCAAGGGCGATGTCAACAGCAAATGTGCATTCAAGCACGGACAGTGGGTCGGAGGCGCAGGTGGTTGCACTGTAAGTTGATGCCTCGGAGAAACGTCTTTTTCTTTTTCTTTTTGTCTTTTCGCTTCGGCCCCCCTTCTCTCTCTCTCTCGCGTTCCGCGCAAAAACTGACTGGCAATTCCTTTAGACCGGCATGAAGCAGGGCGGAAAGGCCATCATCCGTTACTTCAAATAAGCTCGAATTTTCTTGCGTATCGTGTGTTTTAAGTCTTGAATCTTCTTGTGCATATACTTGTCATGGAATCACCGAGTGAGGGAGACAAGGATCAAGACAGTTGAAATTAAGATGACGAAATGTTTTTCTTCACCTTGCGCCCCAAGGTCCATCGGAACCAGATAGAAAACGTAGCGGTTGGATAGCAAGCTGGTGGAACCGTCGACGCTGGTCGGGTAGAATCCGGCATGCTACCCGTGTGACTGACGGCGCGGATGACACTCTTTTCATCTCGTGGCTCGTGGCTCGCGGCTGATGTCTCGGGGCCTGGATGTCCCGCCTCCTCTCCGTCGCGCGTCATCGGTCTGGGGTTTCTTTTCTTTTTCTTTTTCCTTTTCTTTTCTTTTTCTTTTTCGTTGCTCCTTGTATGATGCTTTTGCTTTGGTCAATTTACGTCGTATTCAACATGTTGTTCATTTCGTGTCTCGTGTGCCGTGATTAAACGAATAAATGGCGTGAGATGCTTCCTCGCGGATGTGCAAGGGACGTCGGGAGCGCATTCTGACCCATGCCGTATTTGGCGTTGCGGCAGCCGTGTTGAGCATCGTCATGCTCATGTCTGGATGGCTTGTCTGCTGCATGGCATGGCACGGTGTACCAAACACGGGTTTCCTCGACGGTACGCTCACGAGTATGTTCTTTGCGTATTTCGTCACGTATCAAGTATGTCGTCGTGTATTGCCGAGCATGACGAGTATATCTAGTATTTTACCAAAACTTTCACTACCCAGCATCCCAATATCCACTCTACCAAATCCAGTCCCAAAGTCAACAATCCAGCATCCAACCCAGTCCAAGTCCAAAAAAAAAAAAAAAAAAACGCACCACGCTGTACCCACGCAGGACTGCCGACGTTGGGGAGGGGGGCAGGTCCGGCGGGATGAAGAGGACGACATGGCACCCATGACATATGAAGAGGACGACGACACGGCATCCATGACAGATGAAGAGGACGACACTGGGCCGCGAAATCTTATTCTCCCTCAACACTCTACAGCTCCATGGGCGTTCCCACGGCGGCCTCGCGAGCCCGTCGAAGCTCGTCGCTTCGTTCTTCGTTCTCCTCCTTGAGCCTGTCCTCGACTTCTTGTCGGATGCCGCCGAGGTCGGGGGGGATGGACTGCATCTGGACACTGGGCGCCGCCTGGACGAAGCGCAGCTGCTCCGAGACGTGCTGGACAATCTCCTGCAGGCGCTTCTGGGGGTTGCGGTTCGGTCGTGGCTCGCCCAGGATCTGCTCCAGGGTCGGGAACAGAGTGTCGTGCCGGAACTGGTCGCGCCAGGGCGTGTGCTGGGGCAGCAGGGGGCTGATGTTGTCTTGACAGCCCACGGCGATGCTGGTCTCGTATGTCCAGGCCCGGGCGACGTTGCGGGGCGTGTACCCTCCGCCGCCGAAGAGGATGAGCGGGAGGCCCATCTTCTTGCAGAACTCGACGCAGGCCCCGTGGCCCTGGACTTGGAGGTTGAAGCGTCCGAGGCGGTCGCCGGCCAGGGAGTCGGCGCCGCACTGCAAGGCGATGGCGCTGGGGCGGAACTTTTGGACGATCTTGCCCACGATGGAATTGAAAAGCATGTCGTACTGCTCGTCCGTGATGCCGTCGTTGAGAGGGACGTTGACGGCGTGGTGGGCGCCGGGGTTGTGCTCGTTCTTGGGTCCGTTGTCGTCGAGAGCGCCCGTTCCGGGGAAGAAATTGGTGGGGTCGTACTTGTGGAAGGAGACGGTCATGACGCGGTCGGTCGAGAAGAAGGCCTCTTCGACGCCGTCTCCATGGTGGACGTCAATGTCAATGTACAGCACTCGTGGATAGAAGCGGAGCAGTTCGAGAATGGCAATGACGATGTCGTTGATGTAGCAGAAGCCCGACGCCTCGGCCTTTTTGGCATGGTGGAGGCCGCCGCCCCAGGCTATCGCGATGTCCGACTGGTTGGACGTAATCTTGCGTGCGGCGTCGAGCGCGCCGCCGGCTGACAGGGAGCAGTAGTCGTACATGCCGTCAAACAGGGGACAGTCTGACCCGCCCAGGTTGAACTTGAGATCTGGATTTTGGCCCTCGACGTCGCGCGGGACGGGCTCTGGCAGGACTGTGCCGAGGAAGTCGAGATAGTCGGTGGAGTGGAAGGTGGCTAGCTCTTCGTAGGTGGCTGCGCGCGAGATGTAGTTGTCCATGGCAAAGGACATGCCGTACGAGTAGATGAGGCTCTTGGACAGGGTCAGGCGCCAAGGCTTCATGGGATGCGTCTGGCCAAAGTGATGCTTCTCCATGTCTGGGTTGCAGTGAAAGGACACGTTGTAGCCCTTGGGGCGCGTAATGCCCGACTCTTGGGCGAGACGCTTGCATTTGTTGTAGAACTTGGCATTGTCCAGTTCGCTGGCTTGGCCTAGGGGCTTGTTGCTGTATTGCTCGACGATGGGACGGTCGTCGTCGACGTCCAGCTTGTGTGGCAAGTAGTTTGGCTTGGGCACACGGAATCGGTATGGATTCGGGTCCATGCTGGCGACAAAAGCTCCGGGGTTCTGGGCCCCGAGGACTAGAAACGGCCGGCGGGATCTTGGATAGGTCTAGGGACGTTTGATTGTTGTTGCTTGTCACTATTGCTGTCGCAGTCGCATTCGTAGTCGCAGTCGCAGTCGCTATTGTTCGCTACTGGTGTAGCTGTTGTCGTCGTCGTCGTCTTCGTGGGGTGATTGGTAGTTTGCGACGAGAAACATGTGTGATTTGCGACTCTTGCGGCTCGTGCGACTCATGCCGCTCCGTCGTGAGAGACACGGAGAGGACTAGCAGGCACTGGACTCGGGAGTCTGGACTGGGACCAAGGAAAAAAAAGAGAAAAAAAAAACCAAAAACCAAGCGCCCTTGCTGCCAACGCGACCCAAAGAGGCTTGCTCGCGTGTCGATGCTCACATGTGGTTGCGCGACGGGGGTTGAGCGTCGTCGACTCTTTGAGACTCGAATCAGAGTCGAGACTCGAGGCTTGCCTTGCCATCCAACATTTAAAGGCAGGCAGACAGGCAGGCAGGCAGGCAGGCAGGTACGGCGGGATGGACCTGCCTCTTGACGCGCACGTCCAACCTAAGCCTATTCGGGCTGGAGGACGTGGGCTGGTACCCCTCAAGTCTCGGCACCGTGCCAGCAAGGCGGCCGCGGCGTGTGGTTGCAGCATGCAAGGTACGGGCGTCTACCGCGGGGGGACATTCGGGTGTATCATCAAGTCGTCCGTCGTCCGTTTGTCCGTTTGTCCGTTTGTCCGTTGTCCGCCGTCACTCGCCACTCTGCAATTCAATGCTCGACCTCTTGGACTGCCTTCCGCAGCCTTCCGTCTCCGTGTCGCAACCTCGAAACCATCCAGCGTGAGCTTTTGTTCCGACGGCAACTTCATCATCTGCCGAGGGCCCTCTGCATGGTCATCTGACACTCTGTGCCGGTGAGTTGGCGATGACGTTTTTCCCGTTTTGTCTGCATCTTGTCTGGTTGCAACCTGCTTTCGCACCTTTGCGCCCATGTCTGTCTTTTGCTCTGGAGTCTGCGCACATCCATCTCATCCATCATATCCATCACACTCGTCTGCCTGGTGAGTGATGCTCGTGCCGCGAGGGTGTCGGCGGGGAATGGCACATGCCAGGCATGCAATCAATGCATTCAGCATCGGCATCGGCATCGGCATCGGCATCGGCATCGGCATCGGCATCGGCATCAGTATTCAGCATCCAGACCAGAATCCAGCATCCGCCATCCGCCATCCACCCCGTCGTCGTTCATCTACCGCACAACCACGGACAGACGCCTGCCTGATGATGGATTGATTGGCACAAGTGGCCAGGCCTGGTCCGTCCGACCGAGCAGGCGGGAGGCGGCAGGGCGGCAGGCGGCAAGCGGCATGGCGGCATTGTCAGTCTGTGAAACCCCGGTGCTCCCCCCCCCCCCCCGGTCAGACCAGCCAGAACAGAATATTCAGGCAACAGCAAGGACACGGACACGGCTTCCATCTTGCTTCATGGAATGAATGCCTGGCTCCCGGAGGTCCGTGGGTTCAACCTCGTCGTCCTTTCACCTTGGACTTGTCTCTGTCCGTCGACAACCGAACAACCGACATGACGTCCATGGCGCTTTCGCTTTCGCTTTCGCTTCCATGTCTCCATGTCTCCATGTCTACCCAGCCACTTTTCTGCGGCTGGACTTGTTGACTGCTCAATTCTGAAGCTTGAAGCCCAAGGGGCCCCCAAGTCTGCTCTTTCCGCCAACCTTGCTTGCATCTTACGTGTGGGTCTGGGCTACCTACCGATGGACTGTATGCGGCCACTGATATGAGCAGCGCGACGCAGTGCCATCGATGCGTTGAATTTCCATTCGCCGCGCTTTCCCATTCCCTTCCTCTTCCTCTTCCCCTCTTGCTCTTCGCTCTTCTCTCTCTTCTCTCTCTTCTCTCTCTTCTCTCTCTATCTTTCTCTATCTTTCTCTATCTTTTTTTAATCTTTCTTTATCTTTCTTTTATCTTTTTTTTCTACCAAACTGAGCCGCAAGACTACGGCAGCCACGGAGGGTGAAGACAAAAAAGAAAAGAGCAAAAAAAAAAGGACCAAGAACCCCCCCCAATTAACATCATGCCTAGAGACGATCTTTCCATCGACTTTGTCAAGAGGATGCCTCAAGCCGAGCCGCTCGACCCCGGATTGATTCTCGATGATTGGATCAATCGAGTTCAGAATCTGCCCGAAGAAATCCGCTTTCTACACGAAGAAATCACCGACAAGGATCGCCAGTACAATGAGTGCATTCGCATGATCGAAGATCGTGACGGGAAGATCCAGAAATGGATCAAATCCAATGGTAGCCACGAGCCGAACCCGAAAGAAGATCTTTTGCGTGCCCAGATCCGTGACAGCTTCGCAAAAGCCGACAGGCTTGCCCAGGATAAGATAGCATTGACGCAGAAGCTTCAGCTCACCATGGACAAGCACCTGAAAAGCGTCGACATCCAGATCAAACTGCTCTATGATCGTGCCGAACCTGGCTTCACCGACCCGGATGAGGTTCCGTCGCTGCTGCGTGCCAGTGCGGCCAACCACACGGCTCCGTCTTTTCGAGCCATCGATCCCTCCGCCAACCTCACAGCGACAGGAGTCACACCAGTCACAGGAGCCATGGCAGCCGCGGGAGCCGCGGGAGCCTCAGGAGTCTCAGGAGCCGCAGGAGTCACAAGAGTCGCAGTCCCTGCCACGGCCCCGATGGCCACGTCACACAGCAACCCAGCTACCACACGACTACCATCCCACCCAAATGTTCGATACGTGCAGGCTCAACAGACGGGACTTCCACATGCTGCCTCTGCACCGGCAACCCCAGCAGCCAGCATGATTCTGAATCGACAACGCGAAAACTCGGCAGGTCCAGTCATAAAGCGCGGCCCCCGAGCAAACACGGGTCCCGGAAACGCGCCCGCCACATCGAGCGGCCTCGCAAGACACTCGTCTCTGGGGCCTGGCACGCCGAAAACCTCGATCGTGCCAGGCGCTGCTGTTGCTCCTGTCCGGGCCGGCAGTGCTGGTCCTCGGTCGGCTTCCGTCAAGGCAAGCTCCAACGCGGGAAGCAGGCGAGGGACTCCAACGGCCGCATCGCGCAAGAAGCCACCCAACAAGTCGTCGCTGTCGCGGGTCAAGAAAGCCTCGTCGGCACGAAACTCACCGGCCTCGATGGCGGATAGTGATCTGTCCGAGGCGGAAAGCGTCAGCGCCGAGGATGAGAGTGCCGTGGTCGAAAACCGGTCCAAAGCAAACCCGGCGGCAGACGCCAAGGCCGCCCACGGTGGCGATGTAGCCATGGCAGACGCCGATGAGGACGACGAAGAGGCCGGCGACGACAAGAAGTACTGCTTGTGCCATAATGTAAGCTATGGCGATATGGTCGCTTGTGACAACGACAATTGCCCGTACGAGTGGTTTCACTGGTCGTGTGTTGGCTTGAAGAGCGAACCCAACGGCACCTGGTACTGTCCCGTGTGCACAGAAAAGAAGAGCCAGCAGAAGGCCAAGTGAAGGCGTCGCAGGTGGCGCCGTTTTGTCACGAACAGCTAGCACTGCCATCCGCCTCTCCTTCCTTGGGGGGTGGTTTTGGGGAATTGGTTATTTGGCGCAGTGGGACGGAAGAAGGCTGAAAACTTGGTCATGTTTTTTTTTTGCATTTTGCACTTTGCATTTTGCAGTTGGATAGCATCATGGATGCAACATGCTTGGCGTTGAAGGGCAGTTGAACGAACTATACCCGGTTTTTTTTTTTTTTTTTTAAATACATTGTTCTTTATTCTTTGTTTTTTTTTAAACCTTGACGGCTTTAGGCACGCTGAGATGCTCTTAGATATGCAATGAAAAATAAAAAAAATAAAAATAAAAAAAGTCCAAAATCAAGTAGCCAGCAGGCGTCGCATCGCACCACGGCAACAACCACGGCAACACGTTCACATACAATGTCGGTGCACCTAGCCCACGTCCAGCCCTCAGTCGGAGGACGGCGCAAGGGGACGGCGGCACCGAACGACTCCCCGCCTCACGCCGTCGTTTTCTTCGCGGACGGTATCCACGGCGAGGCCTCGGTCCCGCAGCTGGGCGACGAAATCATCCAGCGAGCCACCGACGCCAAAGTAGAGCCTCTTGGCGGCGACCCATGCCGAGGCGCGCGCGCCGATGCCGGCCTCGCGCTCCAGCACGGAGAGAAGCATGTCCCTAAAGTCCTGGAGCGCGAGGGGCGAGTAGATGGTCTCGGCGCCGAGGAGGAGCGATGTGCGCGGGGCCGGGTGGGCGGGCAGGTCGTAGAGGATCTCGAGGAAGCGCGGGGACCAGGCGCCCGAGAGGAAGGAGAGGCGCATGTCGTGCTCGGCGAGGTACGCGGTGAAGCGGTCGAGGAGGACGGGGGTGAGCTCCAGCTCGCCGGGCTGGGAGAGGGCGTCGCGGAGGAAGGGCGGGGTTTCGGCGTCGGCGTCGGAGGGCAAGTGGTGGAGGGCCCAGGAGAGGATCAGGTTGGGGAGGGTGACGAGCTGGAGGACCGAAGGGTTGTAGTCGGCGAGGATGAAGGAGATGGGTTGGTTGTGGTCGTGGGTGGTGGCCATGGCCCATTGGAAGAGGGCGAGGGAGGGGAGGGCGGTTCCGCAGCCGAGCTGGTGCGCATTTAGTTTTTCGTGGTATGGAGGTTTGGGGGAGGGGTTTACCTCGATGATGCGGGCGGGGAACGACCATGAGGGGGGTGGGCATGAGGCGGACAGGACGGCGACTAGGTCGGCGCTGCTTTCCCAGCTCTTGAAGCCGCCTTCGTAGACGCCCGTTTTGACGTCGTGGGCGCCGAGGAGGAGGTCGTCGTCGGGGGAGGCTGCTTCGGCCATGAGCTGGAGGCGGACGTCCCAGAGCTCGCGGCGGGGGATGCGCACCGTGCCGTTGTCGAGGCGGATCTCGAGTGTTGAGTAGGATACCTTGGAGGGTAACCCGGCGAGGAGATGGGCGAGGTCGTGATGTCGGGGGGGGAGCCGGTGCGGGCTGCCGGGGATGGGGAACGCGCCGGCCGGGCCCGCGGGGGCATCGCCGCCGTCGTCGTCAATGTCCTCGCCCGAGAAGGCAAACGAGAAGGAGGCCATGGTTGTGATGGCGGGCGGAAACGCGATTGTCATCGTCGTACGAGAAAAGCATGGGGTGGGGGGGGGATCGGGTTCTGCACGGGAATACGGTGGGGCATTTTTTGTTCCCCTTCCAAATCCGGGGCCGTGGCGAATTGGCCCGTCGGCCTTCCACGATGAAAGACGCAAAGACGCGAGGCTGGGCTTTTGTCACAACTTGCTTTCACTTTCACCCACCGCACAACCATGCGCTGCTCGCCGTCCCTGCTGGCCGCGGCGCAGACGCTCCACGCGCGGCAGAGCTTGGCTCTCCTGCCGCCGCTGTCGCTGTACCGGCGGCTGCTGCGGGCTCATCGGAAGCATCTGCCCGCCGAGATGCGCCTGCTGGGCGACGAGTACGTCAAGGCCGAGTTTCGCCTTCACCGGGGGGTGGACAACCCGGCGCACCTGGTACGTTTTTTTCCGTCTCTGTGCTTGTCCTCTGTGTCTATTTTGTCCGGGTCTCTGACTGTCGGTCCCTCTCTGGTCCCTCTCTTCTCTAATTCCTATCCCGTCGTCTCCGGCCAGATTGGCTTCCTCACCGAATGGCAGCTCTACGCCCAGAAGATCGAGGGAGACGCCTGGGTCGGCGACAAGGTGGACGAGGCCAAGCTCCAAAAGATGAGTGGTGAGTTTGGGAAGATGGAAGGACGAAAACAAATCAAACCCGCGAGCCCTAACACCCCCCAGACGAGCAGATCCAGCAGCTCTACGACCTGATGCAGGCCATCAAGCACCGCAACGCCACCGGCCACGGCTCCTCGGACGCCTGACGCAACCCGCACGTCGACTTGTTGCCCGTCTTCGACTGGGACTTTGTCACCCGGCCGCGTCGAGTAGGGCATCTCTTCCTGTAGACATCTATTGGGGGTATATGGCACCCGTTGTACCGGTCCTGGTCCTGTATATATATATACATATGTACATGCATTGTACGCGTGTGGCACCACGCTCGCTTCGTCCAATCCACTCCCCTCCCCTCCCCTCACCTCATTTCCAGTGCCTCGGCAATCCACGCCGCCTGGATGGCACTCACCTTCTTGGCGTAGTTCTTGTTGGTAAAGACGTGTTCCAGGAACATGATGGCCTCCTTCTTTTGCCCGTGGAGCACGCTCGCCGGGTGGATGGCCACGACGTGCTTGCCGTGAATGGTCACGTAGCTCCCGTCGGGCGCCAGCATGGCCGTCTTGTACGCGTACCCCCGCAGGAAGCACTGCAGCACCGCCTCGGCCCTCTCCGGCGTCGGCGGGCTGAACGGCTGCGGGTCCGGCGCCGGCGCCTCCTTCAACATCTTCTCCTTGAGGCATAGGCCGCGGAGCTGTCGCCGGATGTTGAGCGCCTGCTTCATGTTCCGCATGTTGATCTTCATCTTCCTGCACCACTGGGTCCTGTCGGCGTTCTCGGCCGTGTACTGCTGCATCGTCGTCAGGTACGTCATGAGGTCGCCCTCCCGCCGCCGCACCTGTTTGCGGTGCAGCTCCAGCTCCTCCTGGCCTTCCTCCGACTGCACCTGGAGGAAGATGTCGTCGCCGCTGGTGATGCACGCGATGATGTCGATGGCCTCGAGGACGCAGTCAAAGTCCGGCTCCTTGGCCGCCAGCAACACGGCGCCGAGGGGCGCCGGCACCGGCAGCCGTGCCATCGTCTCCCCGGCGGGAGTGATGGAACCGTCGGCCCTCAGCGTGCCGAGGTAGTGCAGCTGGACGAGCGCGTTCTCGATGGCCACCCGTTCGGGGGCGTCCATCAGTGGGAACGCGAGCACGTCCTCGATGCCGCGCGCCTTCATGGTCAGGACGGCACCGAGAACGTCGTTGCGCAGGATCTCGGGCAGATCCGTCTCCTGCAGCGACGCGAACGCCGCCTCCGTGTAAAGCCGGAAGCACTTCCCCGGAGCCTCACGGCCCGCCCTGCCCGTGCGCTGGATGGCCGAGGATTGGGAGATGGGCTTGGCCAGGAGGGATTCCATGCCGAGGCGCGGCCTGTACTGCTTGATCTTGGCCTTGCCGCAGTCCACCACGTACCGGACGCCGGGCACCGTCACCGACGTCTCGGCGATGTTGGTGGCCAGCACCACCTTTCGGGTGAAGCGCGTCGAGACGGGCTGGAAAGCCTCCCGCTGGCCCTCGACAGACAGCTGCCCGTACAGGGGCAGGACTTGGATGCGCGGCACGTTGGACGCCAGGGTCGTTGCGTATTCCTCGATGAGCTTCTGCGCGGCCTCAATCTCCTCCTGGCCGGTCAGAAAGGCCAAGACGTCGCCGGGAAGGGGCTCTTCCAGGTGGATTTTGAGGATCCTCTTCACAAGAGCATCCTGGATATCCGCCACGGGCCGGCCTTCGTGAACGACTTGCACCGGAAACTGCCGGCCCTCGATATGAAGCACTTGGACGAGGTCACCCGGGGTTCCGGCCGGCGACGCATCCGCGAAGAAGGACTTGATGACGTCCACGTCTGCCGTGGCGCTCATGACGATGACCCGGAGAGGAATGCCGCCTCGCATGTCCGTGCCCGCATGCATGATTTGCTTGAGGAAGCCGACGAGAAGGTCGACGTCGAGACTCCTCTCGTGAATCTCGTCCACAACAATCGCGCTGTATTGCCGCAGGTACGGGTCCCGCAGGAGTTCTTGGAGCAGCGTCCCCTCTGTGAGAAACTTGATCTTGGTGCCCTTGGGAACCCTGTGATCGAACCGCACCGAGTAGCCGACGAGTCCGCGTCCGTCGGCCGCCCCGACCTTGCCCAGCGGGGTCCCGGCCTCCTGGGAGACTCGGTGCGCGAGGGTGGTGGCGGCGACCCGCCGTGGCTGCGTGATGGCGATGGTGCCTCCGACGAAAACCTCGTCCTGAGAGCCAGGGACATGGACCTTCTGCCGCCTGCACCAGGACTCTTTGTAGAGGAACTGCGGCACCTGGGTACTCTTCCCCGAACCCGTCTCGCCGACCAGGACGAGGACGCGGTTGTCGGAGCCTCGCAGGGCGTTTTGGATGCGCGACCGGTACTGCCATATCGGGAGCGCCTTGCGAGTCTGAAGAAGGGCCGCGTCCTCGGTCTCGTGCGGATGCCTCGACCGTTTTCCCGCGGGAAGACGTGCGGGAGGGGAAGGCGACGGATCGCATCGTTGGGCAGCCGATTGGGATGCTGGGGGGTTCGTCCGCGGGGGCCGGCCGTCTTGAGGCTCTCGTGCGGCGGGGGGCTCCTTTTTCTGCGGCGGTGCCAGGTAAGCATCTAGCGAAATGGTCTTGTTTCCGAGAGTGATTGTGTTGGACGCGGTTTTGCGGCGCTTTGCCGCTTTGGGTGAGGAGAGTTGGGGGGCCATTTTGATGAAAAGAGAGAGAGGAAAAAAAAAAGAAGAAAAGAAGGAGAAGAAGAAGAAGAAGAAGAAGAAGAAGAAGAAGAAGAAGAAGAAGAAGAAGAAGAAGAAGAAGAAGAAGAAGAAGAAGAAGAAGAAGAAGAAGAA
>SRPY01000757.1:0-16447 GCA_018360145.1 Claviceps africana
CCCCCCCCCCCCCCCCCCCCCCCCCTTTACTCTCTCTTTCCAGGGCTCCACCACGAACAAGGGCCGCTTCCGAGGCCCTTTGTTCTAGCATTCTCCGTTGCCAACGTACATACACACAAACACATGATGTACGTGCATACATATTATCGAGCAACTGGTCGAACGAGGATAGGAAGCTGGCCATTCATCGCCGTCCAAAGTGGCGTGGTGCAGTAAGTAGTCTGCTTCTCGGCCCTTGCCCCTCGAGTGCTCCCCATCAATACTATCCTGTTTTCGGGAGAGATGAAGGGGGGTAATCATGATTGAAAAAAAAAGAAGAAAGAAACAAAGAAAGAAAGAAGGAAGGAAGGAAGAAAAGAAAAGAAAAAAAAGAAAAAGTTGGCCGAAGCTCATCCTGGCCGCCAAACAGTGTCTAGGGTTCGGTTCATCTATACCATGCCTATCCGACATCCGTCTCATGTTCCGCCTCCATCGTACGAACACGTCGCGCCATTAGCCCAGCTTGCTCCTGGTTGTGCCTGGCCCCGGCTCGCAGTTCACATCTTCCAGCCGCTAGCTTGGTGCGGACAAGCGTCGATTTCTTCAAGTCTCCGCGAGATCCGGAATCCTCCTGACTGGACCCTCGCATCGTTTGAAATCTCCCGCGCCCGCGTCCGCGTCCGTCATGGCTCCAATTTGCCGAGTGGAGACCATAAGCCACGTCCCCGAAATGGCTGCAGGTGGCGAGAGCGGGAAAGATGCCAAAAAAAATACCAGTCACAAATCAGCTTGATCCGGGATGAGTTCATGTTGAATCCCTTGGTTCCCGAAGGCCTGGAAATGGGCTTGGGCGGCCCTGCCGGGCCGAAAGGCGCATACCACATCATTCATACATAGACATACATGTATGTGTGTACGCATGCAAGTAGGCAAGCGAGCCAAGTGGACGGACGAGCTGGTCAAGCAAGTCATCGGCCAGACCACCCACGCCAGAAATGGCTGCATGTCTGGTCGCACTGCGTCGATTCAAGCAACCAGTGACACATCGCTTGCAGCCCAGTGCACACTTGCATCGGATGGGACCGGCACCAGACGAGACGTGCTGAAACGCGCCGAAGCGCCCGGCCGGCTACCATGCAATCAATTCAATCAATGGTTTTTCTGCCAAATTCCCCTTGTGCTGGGCCTGGGCTGACGCTGCCATGTCCGGCCTGCATTCTCGCCGAAGCCATCATGGATGGCCTATCATTGCCCACGCTCTGGCCTGTCCTGGTCTGATCTGGTGTCACGACAGAAATCCCCATCACGCCGCACTCTGCTCGCCCCCCCCCCCCTTTTCTCTTGACCACAGCCCTGCATTAGCCCCAACTCTTTTACCCAAGTCGTACAGCAGATAAAGGGCCTAGATCTAGCGTACATATGTACATATGTATATATGCACCAGTCTAAAATTGGCCGACAATTCGGCCGAGAATGCGTCAGCTCCCTGCGCGTCTAAAAAAAAGAAGGGTGCGGCTAGCACGCACCTAACCCATTCACTTACTGTACTCACTGTACGTACATACAGTCTGGTTGGCGAGTTGAGGCAGTTTCGATTAGACATTTTTCCATGGACAAATTTTTAGTGTACGTCTCGAAATTTCTCGCGACGTACCGGGCTGCCGTAGTTACACGTCAGTCAGCCTTGGTCGACAACTGAGACAATGCAGGCATCATCCGAGTTGGGGCCGGCAGTAATATTGGAGATGCTGTGCATGTCGGCAAAGAGGTGGAGCCCAGGGACCGTCCTGAACCACTCTCGATTACACACACTCGCAGGGTATCTTGCCATGATCTGGAACGGAACCGGATCAGACGGTCATGTATGTATGTACATTGTACAGATCATCTGCCTAACAAGGAAGGGGCTGCGGTTTACAGTCAGGAACTTCAAATGCCGAGATGGTCACCATCCACTCCCCTGACAAGCACAAGCTCTTTCCATCATGCGAGATTGTCAGACGACCAAAAATTGGCCATCATGCCATCTTCTGGGCGTTTTCCGGCAATTGTCGCGCGTGAGAGGAAGTCATTCTCCTCACAAACCCGATTCCCCTCTTTCCTCTACCCCTAAAATTCTTGAATACCTTCTGAGTGTAGAGAAACCAATACTGGCTTTTTTCCAACGAGGTCAAGCAGGGTGCATTACCAAGCAGCCAGCATCGTTGTGACGGGCACCAGAGAGTCATGCCGAGCTCATCTCGGTTCAAAGCAACACGAAACTGGACACCATCGGGAGGCGCACTGGCTAAGATCCAGACCAATAACACGAATATCAAGAGTGACGTTAAGGCAACTTGTATTTCAATCTGAGGGCCCGGCTCATTTTCATCATGTGCGACCAGGGTCAACGAGAGTAACATGCCTAATAAGAACACTACGAGCAACAGGAAAAGGACAGCGTGTACTCCTTGATATTATTTCCACAATGAATCGTATCTTCCCTACACAGCATTCTGTTTGGCGCGGAGGTCAAAAATCTTGAGCGCTTCTTCAGCCGCCTTGAGACCACTGAGAGCCATGGCACCGAACGTGGGACCTGCGATGCGAAGAGTAGAAAGAAATTAGTCGACGTGCGACCCAAGCAACCCTTTTTTTTCCGTGTACATGAAAGAATATGAGGGCAAAAAAAATGGATCCTTACCCATGCGGTTCGCTCCGTCAACCTCGGAAAGCTCCATGCCACCCACAATGAGACCGGGAACAACTTCACGAGTGTTCTTCACGATGGCGTCTTCGGCCGAGTTCATGTCGAGCCCGCGCATGCCCCCGAGCTTTTCAATTCGCTGCATGCTGACCAGACGCTTCACGCAAAACGCACCCATGGGACCATCGTGGCCCGTGGTGGAGATGATCAGAGGAGCATTGATGGTATTGGGGTCCATGCAGGACTGGTCATCATGATGCATGGAAACCAGGGTCCAGTTGGTGACGACGCCTGCAATGCGCACGCCTTCCTCAGAGGGCCGCGTGATGAGGTCCTCGACACAGGTCGCGTTGAACATCTTGATGTTGGGCAGAGAGAGGACCTTGGACATGATGGTCGAGGTAAACAAGGCAGCGTGCTTGACGACGACGTAGTTGCCCTCGTCCTCGTACGGGACGCCAATCTCACGAAGAAACGCGTCGGCGGGCTTGCGCATCACCATGGCGGAGAAGAGCTGGCCGCCCAGCCAGGCGCCGCCACCGGGCGAAACAGAGGCCTCGATGATGCAAATCTTGAGGTCCGGTCGGTGCTTGCCCAGGACATAGGCGGCGCTGAGCCCGCAGGACCCGGCGCCAATGATGACAATGTCAGACTCGGCGTACGTATCCAGGTCCTGGAAGTAGCGGCGCGTCATGGCCCGCGAGACTTGACTCTCGCGGATGGGCGCGAACTTGAAGTTGTCCCACTGTCCCATCATCTCGTCAATGGTCTGCGTCTTGGTGCCGCCCAGGACGGCGATTTTGGTAGGGGCTGGCCTCGCAAGTTCAGCAATCTGCCGAGGAGGAGAAATGGCAGCGGGGGGGCTCATGATGGATCTACACAAGTTAGGGATGTGAACCCCGAGGGTCAAGAAGGGGGGGAGGGGGATAGCATGATCCTTTCGCTGGTATTATCCAGATCAAGTTCAGGGCCGTATATTCTCAGCCGCACTCCGCCGTTCACTCCATCTCTCCGCCGCCGCCTTATCCCCTTTCCCTTTTCAAGAGCGAACAATGCCTACTCGTCGCTTAGGGAAGAGTCCGGGGGGGAGGCGGGGTGGGGGAGAAGAAAGAGCAGCAAGCGGAATGGGCACCGGCTCATGCCACAAACTTTACCTGAAGAGGTGTGATCATGTTTGGATATACTACCGCGGAAGGACGCCATGATTGCTGATGAAACCACGGGGAGGTCGCGTGTACCGATTTGATAAAAAGGGTAATAGCGGGAGGTCTCTGCCGTGGTCTTGCTTAGTTAGACGCGACGCATTCTTTCGACAGCGAGAGCTGCTACGAAGGCTGCTACGAGAGAGGGGTGAGGGGTTCAGCCCACAGATGGATGATGATCAGAGATGATTCGGATGACGGACGACGACGACTGCGAAGAGTTTTGATGGTCTGGTTCAAGTGTGCAGCTGCTGCTGGGTGGGACGAGGCAACCAGGGAAAACGAAGAAAAAGAAAAAAGAAGACAAAATTATCTGTGTGCGAAGCGGGGTTGCCTGAGGGGTTTTTATATCACTGTCGTGGCGGGGTGCCGTTCGGATGAAAACATGATTGGCACGGGGGATCGTGGGGGGCTTGCTATCGGGGAGCGGAGTGGAGGCGAATGGACTGGTTGGGGGGTGCTAGAAAAAGAGAATGTTGGAAAAGGGAATAGAAAATGAAGGGGGAAAAAATAAAGGGGAAAAAATAAAGGAAAAAAAAAGGGATCGGAAAGGGGATCGAAAACGAAATGAGCGAAAAAAAAAAAGGAACAAAATAGGGAACCCTTTGAAAAAAAAAAAACCAATCGCACGCCTACAAGGAAACGAGTTCCGTCATCACGATGCCGCTCCGGTCCTCGCCGCCGCCCTCACGCCTCAGCAACCTCCCGAACCGTCCGGACAAAGGCCTCGGGATCATGGCCGAACCGACCCAGAAACAGCCCGTCCAGACCACCCTTTAACCGCGCGTACAATCCCGGCCCCGCGCTCCCGCCGTACACAATCCTCGTGACGCCCTCCCTCGTCCTCACGCACTCGAGCCTCCGAATGCCCTCTACCACGCCCAGCACATGCGCCTCGCCCGCCGGCTCCGCCGCGCCAATCGCCCACACGGGCTCGTACGCAATCGCAACCTCGGCCGTCGACGCCACGGCCCCCAAAACACCCTCGAGCTGCGCGCGACACGCGTCGACCGCCTCGCCGACAACCCCCTCCTCCCCCTCCGCGGCGTCCCCCTTGCTCGGCTCCCCGACACAAACAAGCGGAATCATGCCGTTCCTGCTCACGGCCGCCGCCTTGCTCGCCACCGCGTCGTCGTCCTCGCCGAACAGGCGCCTCCGCTCCGCGTGCCCGACCTCCACGATCCGTACGCCCACCTCCCGCAGCACCGCCGCGCTCACCTCCCCCGTGTACGCGCCCCGGTCCTCCGCGTGGCAGTTCTGCGCACCGGGCCAGAGGTCCGCGCCCGAGAGTCTGATCTGCTCGGCCGTTTCCGCGAGCGCCACAAAGTCGGGCATGAGGAAGATGTCGACGCGAGAGAGGGGCGAGGGCGCGACGCTCGCCAGCTGACGGAGCAGGCTGGCCGTGACTTGGCGGGTCTGCGAGAGGGAAAAGTACATTTTTGTCGAGAGCCCGACGAGGCGGCGTAACTGCCGTGGTGAATCGGCCATGTTTCTCTTCTTCTTTTTTTTTTTTCGGTCCTCCTGCGGTCCCTCTTTCCGGCTGATTCGCGTGGTAGGTGCTAGTCTTGTTCTTCTTCCTTTGCGCCAAAACGTATCCCGGCAGTCGATCATGGTAAAAGTCCGAGGCAGATTGGGTTCTGAGCCGACTGGGTACGAGCAAAATGGAAAAAGAGAAAGCAAACAAACGGAAAAAGAGAAAGAACGCAATGCCCTCAGCCTGGTTGCAGTCTTTCGATTCCAGGATATCTTTTTGTCAAAAAAAAAATGTTAAAAAAAAAGCCCTGCTAGTGGTGCCCAAAGTGCCCTACAGAGTGGATCGCAAGTCATTCCCAAACATTCTTCAGTAGAAATTGTGTGGAAAAATGCTGGGAAGTACCTGAGCCCACAGCACGTGCGTACAGGCCATGAAAAAGGCGCTATCGGGGCACCATGGGTCGCGTGCTGTAGGCAATTCCGCAGACCCAAATTGCATGGCAAACCCGACGGAACTACCCGAAACCACAATAAGCTCAGGACGCGAAAATGTGGGCCGGTCGGGCCCGGCCGGAAACCGAGGCTTGCCTTCTTGGGAAACCCGGCTGCCGCGTAGCTCAAAAAAGGTCCTTGCCTGAGAAGGATGCTGAAGAGACTATGCGCATGATACAGACTTTTGAATCGGGCTTTTGCATCCGCGCGTGCATTGAGGTGCGGCAGCTGTTGAAACTGTTGGGCATGATCCTTCCCCACGGCGCCAGACATGACTCCGCGTGATGGAAAACCACGATGCTGTGGTACGTATCTGGTGATACACTCGAGGCGGACCACGACGACGACCAGTCCGAGAAACGAATACATTGTTGGAAATGGGACAAAATTCTACCACTGCCTCGATTTTCTAGCAACGGTGCGCAAGTTCCGGCCCTTTCCGCTCATCACGACGTCTAGTCCCTTCACCACCTGTACTCATCAGGCTCTTGACACACACACACACAAAAAGGACCCTCCCCTCCCATGGTCTGGTTCCATCAGGCTTCATTCACCACAGCCTCCAAGTTCGAAATCTCATCCACCTTCTCCGCGCTCGCACTCCCGCCGTCAAACTCATAGCCGAGCCACTCCCTCGCCAACCGCCGCGCGAGCTCCAACCCCACGACGCGCTCGCCCATGCAAAGCACCTGCGCATTGTTGCTCAGCACGCTGCGCTCAACGCTGAAGCTGTCGTGGGCCGTCACGGCCCGGACGCCCCTGACTTTGTTGGCCGCGATGGCCACGCCCAGGCCCGTCCCGCAGATGAGCAGCGCGCGGTCGGCCTTGCCCTCTGCGACGAGGCGCGCCGCCGCCGCCGCCCGGACCGGATAGGCCGTCTTGTCGGAGGCTTCGTTGGACCCGACGTCGATGACCTGGGCGACGCGCTTGTCGGATTCGAAGTCGCGCTTGATGGCGTCCTTGTATGATATGCCGGCTTCCTGTGATGCCATGTTGTTGGCTTGGCATTAGAGAACTCGGGCCTTTTTTGGTGGTGGTGGCAGTCGTGGTGGTAATGGTTTCGCGTCCGAGGGAATGGAGAGACGTCCGACTTACATCGCAGCCCATGACGATTTTCCACGTCGGTGACATGGCAGCCACGTATAAATTTTCTTACTCGTACAAGAAAAGTACAAAAAGAAAAAAATAGAAAAAAGTCTTTGTCAGTCAGAAGGCGTCACTGTTGATGGACGTTTTTTTTTTCTTTTTTTTACCCACCGCTTTTTCCTTCCGTCTATTTTCTGTTACTAGACCCGTCCCTTTAATTAATTTTTTTTTTTTTTAAAAAAAAAAGGAAGGGAAAAAACGGCAAGAACACGTAATAGGAAAAGACCTCCAAGCCACAAGAAATAATATCCGCATTGTCCTCATCCCCAACGCGACATGGATCCTTTTGGCAACCACTGAAAACCATGACATCGTCATTGGCTGGGGACGCAAGGCTTCCCATCCAGTCCCCGCCTTTTTCTTTAAGCGACAACGGGGCCACGCCGTGGTTGCCGTTTTCCGACAGGCCGCCCGTGCGAGTTAGCCAATCAGAGCCTAGTGCCCGAGGCCCGCTCATGCTCCGTCGGGATTCCGCCCGTCAAGGGCCCGCTTTTCTGCCCAGGGGAATTGATTGCCGAAAGTGGTATTTCCGGATTGCGGAACCGGGGGAGGTGCGAGGACGGTGGCTGGATGCCCGTAGACCAACTTGTTCCAGTAGGTAGACGATAGAACCGTTAGGACACCACATTTCCCCGGGATATACACAAGCTTGTAGGTGCCTTGGGTATTTTTTTTTAATATAAAAACTGTGTTTTTACAGTTTTGGCACGGTATGCCCTATAAACTTATGTGTCCCTACAGGAATATGGTGTCTTAGGGGTTTTGTACAAAAACCCTGGAACCACTACATTGCTGTAGGGATATATCCATTTCAGTGTGCGAAGGCGGCAACGTGGTTACGGAACACGCTTCCCAACCGTGCCTCTTAAATACCTGTAGTTTCACGATAATTGTATATTCTATAGGTAATGTAGTTTCCCAAGATTTTATAACCTACTTAGTGGAACAATAAGAGGTCTATGGGTTTCCTGAAAAGACAACAAAGACAACAGCCAACAAGAACAACAAGAACAAAATGAACAAAATAAGAACAAGACAGATAAAAAAAACGAGAAAAAAAAAGAGAAAACTAATCCTCCACACACCGCCCTAGTATAGCAGTATCCCAGTAAAGGCTTTCCCCGGACTACATGCTGCCTCAATTCCCAGATAGATCCATTGAGAAAACATATCAAGGCCATGCGGGCGGCTCCAAGTGTTTCATTGATCAATCGATACTCGGCGTCTCTTCGACACACGCCTTGAGTCTGACGTCTCAGAGGCGTCGCGCTTCCCGTCATGAGCCCCTATTACCGTCGTCGATGGGGCCCCGGACGGATGATTTGGAGATGCGGCGGACAAAGAGGCCGTTGCAGCCAGTGCAGTCTCTCGGCGTGGTCGTTCATGGGAGCTTTTGGTGGTCTGCGGCGGCGGAACCTCTGTTTCGAGAAGATCTTGGCGGGAAGCAATTCGAGGGCTGCGAAGAGGCTGTGGCGAAATCACCGACGGCTTTGAGGGTTCCTTTGATGGTGACCGATGAGAGTCGGGAGTTTTGTCGTCGGATGATAGTTTATCGGCGCCGCCAGATTCTTCAGGCTGAGAATTCGAGCCTTGGGTGTTGAAATGAACTTGCTTGACCTCTGGTATGTCGTCAGACATGTTCTTGCGACAGTCGTCCTCGGATCTCTGTCTGAGCTGTGGAGGAGTGGTGATTTCTTGCTCTGATGTAGACGTGGCTTGTACATCCAGCCTCCGCTTTTTGGGGCTTCCATCTTGCGACGCGTCGTCTTCATCGCGTCCAAGTCTCTTCTTTGTCCCATTAGCGACACTGAGGCCAGGGTCAGCCGCCTCCGTCTCCTCCCTCAGTTCGGCCTCCACTGCAGGGAGTTGCTCCAGAACCCATTGGGCGCGAACAGTCTGGCGTTCCAATCTGAGCTTATCCTTTCGGTATGATTTCCGCGTGTCATCAAAGAACTCTAAAAGCACTTCCCATCGTCGGCAAGACTCTTTTGCCTTCATCAGATCCGACGTCGTATCCACTATCGCCTCTCTACGGAGTTTTTCGCTTAACTTGCCGACTGTATCCGACAAGCTCCTGAGACCTCTCTTGAGCATATCCACCTTTCGCCTGGCTTCAGAGAGTTTCCACTTAATCCTGGAACGACTCTCGTCGCAGTCCCGGAAAAGACTCAGAAGGTCCTTTTCCGTCTCAGAAGGATCCAGCACCTTGGAGTCCACAACCTTCTTCCAGGCCGCATCATATTGACTTTGCTCACGTGCGACGATAACAGCCAATCGATCCTGCAACCAATACTCGAAGCTAATGTATTCAATCCACGTGGTGAGCTTATCTTGTCGCTGTGGATCTTCTTGGAGCTGAAAACTTCGTGTAAATCCGTGCGTGGCCAAGCGGTGCTTCACGTTGGCGACGTGGGCAGGAAATCCGCCGCCCACTTTGGCTTCCCCGAGCTTATCGTCTCGGTCGTAGTCGTCGAATGCCTTCTTGATCTCTTTGTCGAGCTCATCACTCGTCACAGGCGGCCAACTATGAGTATTGGTTTCTTTTATTCGCTTCATGACGCTGGCAAATTGAGGAAATCCATCGGCGATGGGAATTCCGCGGACGCATCTTTGCCATTCGAGGAAGTCCCACCACCTAAAAAATTGAACTTTATATAGAGACCAAACGTCCGCAAAGTCCCACATTTCGTTTAACTTCTTTTCTATTTCTCGGGCCTCCTTATATACTTTTTCTATGTCAGTGAGACTTATTCGGTGACAGATAGATGGGTTTGTGAAAATATTTTCGGAGTCGCTAGGTGGGTCATCGGAAGTTCTTTCGAGAGCGCTAGGTGGGCACCAAGGACGGCCGCCGAGGCTGATGAGCGCATGGCCATACTGCTTGTCGTAGTATGTCCGGTCCTCAAAGCTCGGACCTGAAGCTGTGTACATTATCCCCACCTTAACCGGTCGCCTCACAACTCGTGGCAATGTGTCACCGGCGGCTACTTCGAGCAATCGTGCGTTGAGACGATCATAATCAATCGGTAGGGTCATGACGGACAAGCTTGTCTTCTGTGACCGAGTCCTACTCAACTAGTTAGACAAGGAGAACGACATTGGCGGTCAAGTAGGCGCTGTTACCGCAGTCTTTGCCGCAGAGCGTCCTGCTGCTCTTTGGACAGGCCGTCCAAGCCCTCGAGATGGAGATTCACGGCACGGCGGATTTGGCTCAGGTAATCGTCAAGTTGTGCATCGCTCAAGGCAGCCAGTTCGCATGCCTGGATCGTCGGCCCCGGGGGTGGCGAGGGCTCAGGAGTCGAGGTGAACGCCATACTGTTTGTCGCGCAAACACAACGTGAAAAAGTCGGCCAGAGTGGCGTCGAGCGCGATGTGCTTGGATAGAAATAGAATGGATCTGTCTCGAGGCTTTCGGTTTTTCCTCAGGCAGCATTGTTCGCGGCGAATCAGAAGCTGCTCTGGTGTGACGACAACCATCCCTTTAAGCGCGGTGAGCGCCAACCAATGCGGAGCTCACACCTGCACCGATCCATACACTTACATACATGCATACACATGTTGTATGTATGTATGTACATGTATGTATGCGGTATGTGCAAGGCCTGATTCTTCTCGTAAGTGATGATAGGTACCTATTTATAGGTCTGAGAGGGGCTTGCCTTTTGCAAATGTCGCGCTAAAAAACGGATGTGATCACACATTAGACGCCCCATATCCGGGCAACAGCAAACAATAAAGACACGTCTTGTCATTGGCCCAGCTCACCCTTGTATGGCCGGTTGGCGCTTTGCCACACGCCAATGAGAGATTGGACTGACTGCTGTTGCCTTGCTAAGTGGATCCGGCTAGCGGCCCGGAGGAGGAAGCGGGCCGTCGGGCCGACAGTAATGTTTAATGTTGGTCGCGCGCCTCGACAGACAGACGGATCTCTTCTCAAAGGCGACGACGCTGTTTACTCGCCTAGCAAGCATACGACGTGACCGCCATCATTCAGACTGATGGAAAAGTGACTGGCTAAGCTATAACTGGCGCGTTCAGTTTATAAAAGAGAGCTATCGCCTTGGAAAGGGGGCAAAGAACGAGTTGCTCGCAAAGAACATGGGGGTATAGACAGGGATCGAGAACAAAAAGAAATCATGTGGTTATCCTTTCTTTTTCTTTTTCTGTCTCTTTTTTGCTTTTTCTTTATGCAGTAGATTGTTTCCGGTTAGTCCGTTGTTTCACATTGCTCTCGCTCGCGACCAACAAATAGGCAACAGGAGAGGGGTACCGTTGCGTCTTTCTGCTAGTCGGTGAATGACTCCTTGCTCTCGATAGAGACGCCGGGCGTCAAGTCGAACACGAACTGATAGAAACTGATCAAATGCGGGAACGACACTCGATCTTCTTCCTTAAATTTACTCGGAACAAGACACCATCTTTTTTTGCTAAATTTTCTCTCGGTATATCCACAAAATACACCTCAGTCCGAAAATGAATGACCCTGACCTCATTGCTCGCTTATACCCATATGACGAAGGAGTGAAGAGATACAGCGAAAAGACACTCCACCAGGCCCAGAATAAGTCACGCTTATACATTCCCCCGTCTCCCCAGTCACCTCAGGATTACTACGACCGCAGCTGTCGAGAGACGACAGGGCCGCCGGATACACGGGCCGACGACACGGACACTCCGTGCTTAGAAATCAGGTTTAGTTGCGGACCGAGGACGAAAGAAGGCATTGTATTTGGAAAGAAGACGTCCTGTGACATCGTTCTCCCTCGAGATGTGCCGGGCATCAGCAATCGTCATTGCGCCTTCACCTTTCGAGAACAACTTCCATGATTGTTCTTCCTATCGACCTGTTCTCCGCGACTTGTCCTCGTCTCATGGTACGGTGGTAGAATACGATGGGGAGGGAGGAGGTATCCGAAAATTTTTTCGCTGGATCCTCGGCGGACACGAAGCTGTGGACGCGACAAAAAAAATTGTCATCACGATTGCAAAAGGCCTGAGATTCAAAGTCAAACTTTTTAAGCATGGAAGAACTGAGCATTGGGACACCTACAATGTCCAGAATTGTTTTCACAGCCCAATTGCAACTGTGGAAGACAGCCTCGATGCTCTCGACTTGCCTGAACCGACGAAACTTGTCAATGGATCTGTGACTTCCGACATACGAGACCCAATTCTTATCAAGCATTCACTCGGCTCAGGAGGATTCGGGGAGGTTGAGCATGTATGGGACGTCAGCAGTGGTGAGGAGTACGCCCTCAAACAGCCTCTTGAAATAAAAATCAGAAAGAGAGAGGTCGATGAGCAGGCGTGGGAGAGAGAAGCTTACATATTGGGGAAAATCTCACATGTACGTTTAACCACGTCAGCCTCATCTTCTTTCCCGATATCATGCTCACGCGTTCTAGGACAATATTGTCAAGTTTTTGGGAGCAACCTTTGATCCATTTCCCCAACTACGTCTCGAATTTTGTCCTCTTGGCTCCCTAGAGCAGGCGAACCTAGAACTATCAGGGGAAGAGAATGTACAGATCCTAGGCCAAGGCCTGTCGGCCTTGGCATATCTTCGTGGGTTAGAACCGAGGATTGTTCACCGGGACCTCAAGCCGGATAATATTCTCATAAAACGCCGTGGACAAGACGGCATTCATATCAAACTTTCTGACTTCGGTCTTTCTCATGAGAAAAGTGATTTGACGACGCTTTGCGGCACAAGAAGATACATGGCACCAGAAATACATTACGAAAGCATCCACAGATGGGCCGATTGTCGCGAACAAAACTGGCGCTACACATGGACTGTTGACATTTGGTCCTTGGGCGTGTTGGTATGGGAATGCGCATTTGATCTCCCATCGAATCGGGGTCGCGGGGCCGATTACAACTGGTGTCGTAAAGTAGTCGTTTAGAGCCAGAAAAGCGGCTTTCCGCTAAGCAATGCTACGATCTGCTTTGCAAGGAGCTTGAAAAACAGGCTCTGGAGGACGAACGACCCCTACAAGTAGTAGGACAGTCGCACGACCAAGACTCGAACGGATACGGCCGAGACAGAGACGACAAAACTGTCATTCCCGCTACAGTATACTGCAGTCTAAAGCGTTCCGCATCTTGTGCAGAGGCTTCATGCGAACAAGACTCGGACGGAGACGGCCGAGACAGCGAAAATGAAACTGTCATTCCCGCCAAAGTATCCTGCAGTTTGAAGCGTTCCGCGTCTTGTGCAGAGGCTCCATGCGAAGAGGAGCCAACGCAAAAGTTCTCGTCGACCTCGAGTCACCGTCGGCGTCTGCGTCGCTGCACAAAGTTGAGCACTGAGCGCGTTTCGACTCTTCGTAGCAGCTGCTCTCGAAGGACGCCTCCTCGCAGATGCACACATGGACAAACAACCTCTGAAGAAACGTTTGTCATATTTGATGAGAAATGGCTAGAGAAATCCATGTGCGTTGGCTCATCCGTCGCCGCCATGGGGCGAGAGTCTACTAGCTGGGGTAGTGGCTGGACGACAGACCAGGCTTCACAAGACCTACCTCCTCAACAACCTGTGAGGGAGTCCGGCACAGACAAGCCTGTAGAGGCACCGAGAGTGGAAGTGGAAGAGTCGGAAATGACAGCATTGCTACGGAATCGCCCTCCAAGACTAGTAAAGCTTCACCTGGTCCCACATAGGTTTCTCATGGGGTTGAATGGAAAACATTAAGAAGCCATGCACTAAAAAACAACCCTATTGTAACAGAGAGAAGTCAAACCGAAATACAACTCACGAAGAATGAATCACAATCTCCCCCACACGTCCTTTTTTGTAAGGTATCAAGCAGGAACCTACGCTTGACCTGGGTTGCCTGCTTTCGCTCACGCACGTTCCGATTCATCAGGCAAAGCTCCGCGCTGCTAGATAGAATTTATAACGAAATAAATATATATTTCGTAGATATACGACTATACAGGTCTACTATGCAACAAAACACCACCGATCACGCCACAAAGTCATGCAAGCAGGAATCACCCGGCGACCAGTCTCGATATCCTCGCCATCTCCAAACTCAAACTCGGGCAGAACTGTCAGCGTAAGCGCTCCCATCCGCGATGACTCAGGAGACACAAGGGGCGCCGGAACAGGGATACAGGCTTGACATGGCCATAAGCGGCCAACGTGCCACCGCTCCATAGTTTGTACTCTAAGGCAACCTCTCACTGCAGAATGCACATGTTCACAAGAACCCTTCAACCTCACGCGCGGCCTGTCCGTCTGTCCCCCACGACGCGGGAGCCGCAATACCCAACGTGCCGTATCGCCACGAGCGTTCCGTCCGCCGTTGGAGCCGAGAAGACCAGGTTATGGATGCGTCGAGCCGAGCGACTCGTCTTGGCCGGCATGTCATGACCGCACTATCATGACGACATGGCATTTCCCCAGCGCCAAACGGAACGGCTCAAGGCGACATGGCCCGGTCTGTTTTCGCGCATGTTGCGCAACACCAGGCACGGTATCGCGTCAACGACACTTTCCACTTCCGACAGTTCCTGCATACGTCGCCGACAAAGTCAACGTGCCCCCCCCCCTCCCCCCCCCCATTTCCCTTTCCCTTTGCCGCCCAACAACAGGCGCGAAACACCAGAACGCAACGAGTGCTGCGTGGCTATTCGCAGACACGCCGGCATACAGACGACATTCGTCCCGCCACCGAAAATTGCCTCGACGCGTTTTCCGCGGCAGAGAACAACCCGGACCAAGGCGCAGCGGAGCAACGCAATGCGGAAATCCGCCCGTCCCCGCCCGCATCCAGGCTTTATCGCGCACGCATTATGAAGCGGCCACGGCGCGGAATCATGCGCGGCGAGTGGCCATGACGCTGCCCTCTCCACATGTTTTTTTTTTTTTTTTTTTTTTTTTTTTTTTTTTTTTTTTTTTTCTCTCTCTCGTCGCCGGTCGAGATTCGTGGCCCTCAGCCTCGACGGCGGGTTCCCCAAACGGAATGCCGGCATGTACGTACGTGTCACGACCAGGCAGGACGATGCGGGCCTGTTGGCTCGAACCAGGGATCCAGGACCACGCTTTACAACGGATGTCCGTGGCAGACGGATCCTGCCCAGCAGCGCGGCTTCGGCGAGTAGTCCGTCCTTGCCACGTTATTGCCGAGTGCCTCGACCTCGGTGGTTCGTGTCTGCTTGTTCTCCTTGAGGGGATTCTCCTGCGGCGCGGTTCGAGAGTCGTCCGGATTCCCCCATTTATCTTTTATTTTTATTTTCCCTCGTCTCCCGTGTCGTAAAGAAACCATTCGTAACCAGTCGGTTCAGAAAAAGAAAAGGAAAGAAAAAGGAAAGGGAAAGGGGAAAAAAAATGTCCACCCGCCATCTCTTCCCCTCGCCCGACGGTCTCGTCAACAAGGCCCTCAGGGGCATCATCTCCTACAACCCCAACCTGCGGCTGGACGAGGCCAACCGGGTCGTCTACGACGCCAGCCACGACAGGACCAAGGTCAGCATCGTCAGCGGCGGCGGATCGGGCCACGAGCCGGCCTGGTCCGGCTACGTGGGCGCCAACATGCTCGCGGCCGCCGTCCAGGGCGACATCTTCGCCAGCCCGAGCACCAGCCAGATCGTCGCGGGCATCGAGGCCGTCCCCAGCGACCAGGGCACCATCCTCGTCGTCACCAACTACACGGGCGACTGCCTGCACTTTGGCCTGGCCCGGGAAAAGGCCAGCGCGCGCGGCCACGACTGCCGCATCGTCATCTGCGGCGACGACGTCTCGGTCGGCAGGACGAGGGGCGGCCTGGTCGGACGGCGAGGCCTGGCCGGCCAGATGGGCGTGCTCAAGGTCATGGGCGGTGCCGCCGGCGCCGGCGCCTCCCTCGACGACGTGTACCGCCTGGGCGTGGCCTTTTCGCAGCAGATTGTGTCCATTGCCGCGACGCTGGACCACTGCCACGTCCCCGGCCGCGCCGAGCACGCCGTGCTGCCCGACGACCAGGTCGAGATCGGGACGGGCCCGCACAACGAGCCGGGCTACACCCGGGTGAGCCCCGTGCCGTCGCCGGCCGAGCTCGTCCGGCGGCTTCTGGCCTACTGCCTGGACGAGGAGGACCCGGAGCGCGGCTACGTCCGCTTCTCGCCCGGCGACGAGACCATGCTGCTCGTCAGCAACTTTGGCGGCGTGTCCCATCTCGAGATGGGCGCCCTCGTCGACGAGCTGCTCGCCCAGCTGGAGCGGGACTGGGCCATGGAGCCCGTCCGCGTCTGCGCCGGCTTCCTCGAGACGTCCCTCAACGCCCCCGCCTTCTCCGTGTCCATCATCAACGTGACCGCCGCGGCGCGCGACTGCCCCTACTCGGCCCGGGACATCCGCGCCTTCTTCGACGCCAGGACAGACACCTGCTGGGAGTCCATGGCCGGCTCGCAGGCGACGGCCCCGCGCCGGAGCCGGGCCGAGCAGCTCGACCTGCGGCCCCGGCCCCGGCAAGAGCCGCCCACG
>SRPY01000758.1:0-16348 GCA_018360145.1 Claviceps africana
CCCCCCTCGCAATGCAGCCGCCGTCGACGACAGCAGAAATACCACCCCGTTGTATCACAGTCTCCGTATCACACAACGCACCACGCATCAAACAAGTTTGTTCCTTCTCCAAGCGAGCGTAGTTGTCCGTCTCTTCATTAGACCTATCCATCACGAAAACTACAAACCCCGATCAGCAGTGCTGCGCCGGTCCACCTCTATCCAGCATCTCGTGCCGCACGCGTGGTCATCCAGACCATCGCAGGCGCCTCGTGCTCATCTTCCGTAAAGTCAACCTAGAGGGACATCCAAAGACGCTGGTGTTTCTTTTTTTTTCTCGCCACACTCGAGGAGCATCTCCCGTTACGGGCCTCGACTCGCCTCAAGGCCGCCATGCCTTCCGCGCGACGGCGCTCACTCCTCGAAAGCGACTACGTATCGACCACCTCTGACACCCATTCCTACCAAACACGGCTGCGTCCTCGAAAGACATCAACCACCTCTCACCATTGAGGGCAATCTCACCAAGCCACGATCCCCTACGCCCTCAAAGCAGGCCCAAAAGCCCGTGGCAGGATTCCCTCCCGGGCGTGGAATGGTCTTTCGGAGTCCGGCTGTGGCCGGGACGACCTGCAACGGGTGGACATGGGCACGCAAACACGTACGACCCAAGCATGATTGCGACGGGCCCGCTTCATCACCCCCTTCGGTCCGTAAAGGCAATGTGATGGGCTCCTGTTCGAGGTGTCTTGCTTGGGATGTCTCAGTCGCGTGCTTTATTGGATCATTTACTGGGGACGATTGGTGAGAGTGGAAAGGGGAGGGGAGAAGGGGAAACACAATCTCAGATAAAAGTAGAAAGGAGTTGGGCTATATCTATAAAAGGAAAAGAAGGAACATGGAATACCAAAAAGGAACAGAAACGAGAACATGAAGAATAAAACAAAAGAAAGTATATATAAAAAATACAATTAGAATAAAGACATGAAAAGAAAATAAAGAAAACATAAAAAGAGAAAACATAAAAAGAGAAAAAAAAAGAGAAAATACAAAGTCACTTCTTAAATATCCCATAAACCAGTCCATACAAAAACATAAGTCTCTGCATTCTTACCGCGACCAATGTCTCGGGCATCAGACAGCGAGGGTGTTCCACAGCATACACCACGCAGCATCATCTTCATCTCCATCACGCGGCTTGTCTCGGCGACGCTGCCGGCGCACATCTCGTCATTTGCTGTGCCGTCGTAGTCGCTGCCGCGTGACGGATCATGGGACTTCTCCCTTGGTGGTGGGTCGTGGGTCGTGGGTCGTGGGCTGAGATGGGACGAAATAGAAGCTTGGGCTGAGGAAATCGTCACTTGACCGGCCTTCATGTACTTGATACACGGCACGGCACGGCACGTCAAACAGGGCGAGTTCAAAATCATCATCAGCACGCTGGATCCATCATCATTGAGATACATGAGCTTTCCTGGTCGCTGGCCGCATGACCAACACCAGGCAATCGCCAAAACATATACATAATCGTGTGGTGTGACCGTCCCTACCACAAACCCTAAATTTTCCAACTATGGCCACCAGAAAGCAAATATTCTGTGCAAGCACCATTACCAGAGTCCTCAAAATTTCCCCATCTCGACACTCCATGCTTAAAACCAAAAGAGAGAAAAAGAAATGAAACTACGTCCAAACAACTAGTTCCCCATCAAGCCCGTTTACAGCAAAAGATAGGCAGCAGCAACGGCAAAAACGGAAAATGACCCGACACGGAGACCGGCGGCACCATTAGTGGGAAGAGGGCCGTGAGTAGAGGTGCCGGTCATGACAGGGTTAGAAGCAGTCGGTGCAACAGAGTCAGCAGGGGCAGACTGGTTGCCAGTGCTGTGAGGCCCGTTGGTGGTGCAGGGGACAGTGGTGGTGAACTCGTCGGTCTTGGTGACGAAGGTGCTCAGGGGCTCGTGCGAGGCAAGACCAGGAGTCATGGAGACCGGAGTGGCGGAAAGCGAAGCGGTAGAGACGGAAGCAGTGGTGGTAGACGGGCGGACGGTGCTGGTAGCCTGGGAGGTGGCGTCACCGCTTGAAGTCTTGCCGCCGGGAGCCTTGATGTGAAAGGGGTTGGAGTACTGGAAGATCTTGGGGTCGCTCTCGAGCTTGAAGACGAGGCCATAGACGTTTTGGCCACCGAGGGAAGCGTCGATGTGCCAGATGTAGGTCTTGGCGCTGTTCTTGACTCCAGCTGCACGAAAAACATTAGTCCGATGTTGGAGCAGAATAGTATATGATGCCAATCTGTCAGGCATGTCGTTTTGCATGTCTCTTTTCTTTTCTTTTCCTCCTCCCTCTCCTTCTTCTTCTTCTGATGACGAGGACGGCGACTTACAAGCAATGTTGGCAATGTGCGTCTGCGTATTCTGGGTGGCACCACCAATCAGCTCAATGGAGATGATGCCAGAATCGTACTTGGCAGGAGCGTCCCAGGTAAGATTGAGAGCAGAGCCGGCGGTGACAATCTCATCCTTCTTGGGGCTATAGACGGCATCGAAGTCGGGCGTCTGAGCCAAGGTAGTCGCGGCAAAGGCCAGGACGGCAGCAGCGGAGAAACGCATCCTGACTAAAGTAGGTAGGTAGGTACTAGGTCTAAGTACTTAATGGAGGTAAATGGTGTTGATGATGTTGTTGACAGATGTTGTTATGAATTACGTGGTTGTGTATTGAAAACTGACAGGGCAGGAGTGCTTTATGGGGTGGGTTCAAAGAACGAGGATGAAAGAACGACGGGGAAAATGTATCAAGGATTGTGGGTGGCAGAGCAACACCTGGGCAAGTGAACGACTAACAGTTGGCAGGTGGGCGGGTTCGGGAAGGAATAAGGAAGGAGCATGGAAGAGACTAAGTTGTCTGTCCACGGCAAACGGGAAGGAGGGCGTTTTTGACGAAGCAAACCGCCAGATCAGACCAGGCCAGGCCAGGCCAGGCCAGGCCAGACACCTCGGGGGAAGGAGCGAGGGCAGAGCAGAGCAGACCAGCCCGGGCAGGAGCCGAGCTGGGGCCAGCACAGCGTTCCCGCCGCGTCTGAGACTAGACATCGGCCAGCATCAGACGCGGCGGTTTCTCACGACGTTGAGCCTTGCATCACGGATGGAACATTGAAACCCGCGACGTTGTCGAAGGGGACCGTCCGCTCCTGCCGCCTGCCAGGGGCAAAGAAAATTGCATCTGCAAGAGCGGCTGGCTGTGATTGGGCCGTGCAGGGGGGTTGTCGGGCTGAGCAGAGGCGGGAGCGCAACTGAGCCAACGGGATGGCCACTAGCCTCACCCGGGCCCCGCAGTCCAAGCGAGCGCCACGCGCACTAGCTACGGCTTTGGAGTGCGCGTGGCGTGGCGTGGCGTGGCATCCACCACAGCAACCAACACGTCGTCGGCCAAGAGTTGGCGTGCATGGCAGCATGCCTTGTACTTTTTATCTTTTCATCTTTTACCTGCAGGCAGGCAGGCAGGCCTTGTCCATCAAGACATGTACCGCAACTCCATCGCTCATCCCGTGCCTTTCTGCGCCTCCCGACCGACCGACCGACTTGCGGGCCAATGTGCCTGTGAACGAGACTGCCCAGGGTCAGCGCTTTCGCTTTCGCTTTCGCTTTCGCTTTCGCTTTCGCTTTCGCTTTCGCTTTGGCTTTGGCTTTGGCTTTCGTTTCGGCCGTCGCCGTCGCCGTCGCTATCGCAACGAACTGAGCCTGGCGGTCTGCCAAAACAAGTGGCTGGCACGGATGAATCGGCTATGCACCACGACCACTACCGCGCAGGGTTCCAATCGGCATGCCTGGGATGCGTGGGGATCGTGAGAAAATGCCGCTTGTTGGATCGACTTGACCCGTTACCGGCCCAAGACGGTGGATCCGTTAGCTCCGTCCCCGTCCGGGGTGGTCTTTTGTTGTTGTTTTGCAGATGGCTGCCCGTCTGTTTCCAACACTGGGCTCGAGCACGCACGATGGCAGTATGGGCAATGTTGGTTCTGTAAATGAGGAGTTGCCGCGCAATAAGATGAGCGAGAAGCAAAAAAAAAGAGGAAATGAGAGGGTGAGTGAAGCAAAGTGCGAAAAAAAGAGAAAAAAAAAAAAAGACGTCATCATCCCCAGACTTGTCCAATCCAAGAGCATGTCTGTTGCGCCATCAACAGCAAGGGGTGCAGCCGCGCAGGGGACCAGCCATTATCATTGTCCTGTACATTGTACATGTACATACAACAACACGCTCGATTCGGGTAGCGTATCGGAATCCTTTTGGGCGATTCGACAAGTTCCGCTCACCATGGCCGCTGGCGGCCCTCTTTACCCGGCAGCTTTTGTGTCCTGCGGGCGGATGAATCGTCTAGTTATCAAACCTGAACGATAATTGTATATCGCATCGAGTCCCGAATGGGCACTTTACTGCCACCGGTCCGAGCACGTTGTCGACAAAAAAAAACTGTGCCGTAAATAAAGGTCTGAGACATGGCCGTCCGACCAGACGCTAGAGCTTTCCGGGCACTCCGAGTGCTGGTGCTGATGAACCTGTGTTGCACGCTAGTCGGAGTCGTTGACGATCGGCAGGACCTGGTCAGCACGATTGTCGTGAGAGAAACAGGGGCTCTTTCGTAAAAGTTCTCAAAGAAACCTGCATGCATACAAGTTGCAAGTTGCTCGCCGGCAAAAGGAAAGGGGGGGAGACGTCTTCGAGACACTTGTAGGCATGGAGGCACGGTCAGCATGTAACAAGTACAATGTACATACGGCCACATCCATGACCCCAACAGCCAATTCGCGCGCTCAACCGCCATCATCCTGGGAACGCACTCGCTCGTGACAACGTGTGCACCCAGCCGTGATGCAGTGGATTATTGCTCCTTTTCCACACGCGCACTGCCTGGGCCTGGCCGTGATGCTGAAAATACGCCACGTCCTGCAATTTCCTTGCAGGGTAGGCCAAAGCATGGTCCGGCGCCCCACATCCCGCCGCTGCCGCCAATAGATTAATGTCCGCAGCAGCACGACCCACAATCATCTTTTATTCTTTTTTCTTTTCTTTTCTTTTCTTTTCTTTTTTTTTCTTTTTTTTTTTTCTTTTTTTTTTTTGGCGATCTTCTCGAACCTCGGAAGCATTTCCAACATCATCCTTCCCTCGGCCACCCATGCCTCTCATGCCTGCTTCATAGAGAGCGGCCTCGTCCACGCCGGGCAAATCGCTTTCGCCAAAACCCGCCCCTGCCATGGACTCGGCCGACGACGCCGCGAAACCCGCACCCCGGACCAAGCGGCGCAAGACACGCGACTCCTCCTCCTCCTCCTCCTCCTCCCGGCCGTCAAACTCACCGGATGCGTCCCCGAGCAGGAGCGGCGCGACGAGCTCCGGTCCTCCTCGCCCACGCCAGACGCGCGACCCTTCACAGCCAGACTACGACGCGTCGCCGAGTCCCGGCGCCGCCGTCCCGAGCAACAAGTACTCTCTGCGGTCGCGGCCCAGACAAGACTCGCGATCCCCCGCGTCCTCCCGGTCGAGCTCGCGCTCCGCATCTCCGCCCTCGGGTCCGCGCACGCGCACGCGGCGCCGCCACTCCGACTCGTCCACCTCGTCCGATGGCACGCGCACGACCGAGTCCTCCTCGTCCCGGCCGCGACGGCCCACGCCCTCCCCCGGCGACCCCTTCCGGCCAAACTACAAGCCGGTGCTGGCCCTCCACGGACACTCGGGCCCCGTGTCCCAGGTGCGCATCTCCCCCAACGGCAGGTTCGTCGCGTCCGCCTCGGCCGATGGCTCCGTCAAGCTCTGGGACGCCATGACGGGCGCCCACATGGACACTCTGGTCGGGCACATGGCCGGCGTGAGCTGCCTGGCCTGGACGCCCGACAGCAACATCCTGGCCAGCGGCTCCGACGACAAGGCCATCCGGCTCTGGGACCGCGTCACGGGCCGGCCCAAGACCACCACCAAAAAGTCGGCCGCCGGCCACGAGACGGCCGCCCTGCGCGGCCACCACAACTACATCCACTGCCTGGCCTTTTCGCCCAAGGGCAACATCCTGGCCAGCGGCTCCTACGACGAGGCCGTCTTCCTGTGGGACGTCCGGGCGGGCCGTCTGATGAGGAGTCTGCCCGCTCACAGCGATCCCGTCGCCGGGATCGATTTCTGTCGAGACGGGACACTGGTCGTGAGTTGTTCGACCGACGGGCTCATGTAGGTTCTCCTCTTTGTCTCTCTCTCTCTCTCTCTCTCTCTCTCTCTCTCTATTCCTTTCCCTTTTATGCTTCAGACACCATTGTGGTATGCTTGTACAAACACTCTCCCTCTCCCTCCACCGGGCTACCCCAGCTAATTTGTTTTTTTTTTTTGCCCCCAAAAAACAGCCGAGTATGGGACACCTCGACAGGCCAGTGCCTCAGAACGCTCGTCCACGAAGACAACCCCGCCGTCACAAACGTCTGCTTCTCGCCCAACGGCCGCTTCGTCCTGGCCTTCAACCTCGACAACTGCATCCGTCTGTGGGACTACGTCGCCGGCACCGTCAAGAAGACCTACCAGGGCCACCGCAACGAAAAGTTCGCCATCGGCGGCTGCTTCGGCGTCCTGGACGGCGAGCCCTTTGTCGCGTCCGCCAGCGAGGACGGCGATGTCGTGCTGTGGGACGTGAGGAGCAAGGACATCCTCCAGAGGGTGTCCACCGGCCACCGCGGTGTTTGCTTCTGGGTCGACGTGAATGGCGAGACCATGGCCAGCGCGGGACAGGATCACTCTGTTCGCCTGTACCGGCACGTTGGGCCCGATGCGGGTGACCGTCGTGGGCGTTTTGGCTCCGTGCAGCAGATGGAGGTGCAGCTGCGAGGTCGGCCGTCCGGCGCCGAGGAGGATGTCCAGCTGGGAGATGCGTGAGATGATGATGATGATGGATGTTATGATGAGCAAGCTACGATTTCTCTGTTTGAGCCTCATGCGGAGCAGCCTCTATTTGCTCTGCTTTTCTGATGCATGTAATAGATTTAAGCTAGTAGCTTAAATCCCTATTAAGAGGTTATTAAAGCATATGCAGCCCTTGTATAAAACATAATTAAAGCTTGCTTGGCTAGCTTATAGAATATATATAATATATATATATATAAGGCTTTTCTTTTCTTCTTTATATGGCTATTAGGTAAGTGTAGTTTGTATAAGCTCTCTATATTTATTTTATGTACTTTTATGTACTTTTATTTTGTTAAAGTAAGATAAAGAAGCTTAGATTTTATGGTGCGGACAATAAACAGTGGCTTCTGGCGGGACCGTAACAGCAGCGTTTTTAGACTATCTTAAGTCGATTTGTCCCAGCTTGTAAATTTTCGTCTATCCTTCCTTCACTTATATTTAACTACTATATTGTGGTCTGCAAAAGCCTCTCCCTTGTTGTGAACTGTAAAGCAAATCGATCTCTCGTCGCATGTCATTTCTTCACTTATACTTAACCACTATATTGTGGTCTGCCACCGCCACTCCCTTGTCGTATACTGTAAAGCAACTAGATCTCCTGTTGCGCGTTATTCCTTCACTCATATTCAACCAATACGTCGTGGTCTGCCACTGCTTTTCCTTCGTAGTAGACTGTAAAGCAAATAGATCTCCCGTCGCACGTCATTTCGATCTCATATTCAAGGACGCGGTATGAGTCCCCAAGGCAATTATATTCAATCGGAAGAGACTCGAGCTGCACGGTTCGGTTCCAGTTTACGCTGCACAATTGAGTTACAGAATCGTCGTGCCTTGTTGGTGGTTTGTCAGAGGTTGAAACGTAGAATTCATCGCTGACTGTTTCCATAGGCTCGGTCAAATGACACAAATAAGTTCTTCGTACGCGGGTTTCTTCTGTTAACTCCTGGCCCTACGTAGAACTGTCAATAGTGGACATGGAGCGATGTGTCAATGAGAAAACGACGCAAGATACCTGTTCGAGAGACCACTCCATCTGATTGTCGGCTTTCCATGTCTGAGTAAGATCATCAAAATATTTATCCTCGGGAGAGTGTCGCCTGAAGTCATAGTCTTCGTAAATTATAACACCATAACTCATGCGAGCAACTCTGCTCTCAACTTTGATATTGCCTGAGTCAGGAAGATGCAGTGAAGCAATACCATGAAGAACCGCACCCCGACAAATTGCAATCCAGCTGTCATGTTTGTCTTAGACGGAGTGACGTATGTACAGAAAAAAGGCATAGGAAACTCACGGCTTGGTGCCCTGGGACTGGAGGACCTTGGTCTTAGCATCAACAGATTTCGCGAGACAATCTCGAAGGTAGGAATTTCGCCCAAAGCCGCCGACCAAAATGACGTACTTGAGCTAGAATCAGCAATGTGAAAAATTGGAATGATGCAGAGAGGTCGAGTCCTGAGTCTCATGCGGAAGGCTTACCTTGGGCTCTTTCCCATACTTGCTCAGAATGGCCAATGACTGGGCTTTGACCAGCCCTTCTATTTTTCGAATGACAGGATCAAAGACGCTCAATAATTCAGACCTGGAACAACAGTGTGAGCCAAAAAAAAAAAAAAAGCCAAGAATTTCCCTTACGTCTGGAGTTCAAGCCCGCGCGCTCTCTTTTGCGATTTTACTAGACGCACTGAGTCGGGCATGTCAACTCGCCACGTACGTGGCTTGCCGCGAAACTGACGCTTGATTCCATGCTCCCACTTTTCGTTCATGAATTCAAGCTCCTTCTTTTTGCTGACGCTGCTCCACGATGGCCCAACCTTCTTCCTGACAAGCTCTAAAAAGCCCTTGTCCAGAAAAATCCCACCACAGAGGTCTCCTGTGACGATCAGAGTCAGCGCGCTGGCGTTTGAGGGCTGTGGCTCTGGCTTTTGTGGGTGGAAGCTGTACCGTCGCCCTTGACACACTCCTTGAGAGTAAATGGAGATTTTTTGCTCACTCTGTAGCTGATGAGATCCTAGATCACATCGTCAGATGTCGATGAGCTCTACACGGTGATAGAGTGACTTACCACAGTTCCGCCTCCCGCATCACATATGACGAAGCAGTCCCCGTCCTATTCATAATCATGAGCCAGCGAGGACTTTCAAATGTTCTTGTAGAGCACTTTTTTACCTCAACTGTAGACTTGTTGGCCTGATCGCCCAAGGTTGCCAGTGCCGCAGCTTCTGGTTCCGAGACGAAACGCACCGACGTCGTACCGCATGGTCTTATACTTACAATGCCGGCCATCTCCGCAGCTTGCTTCATGCGCTGTTGAGCGTAATGCGGCCAAATAGCTGGAATGGTCATAACGACATCAAAGCGGCACTTGGCCATCAGATCTTCGCCAATAGCAGTCTTTATATCATCAATAACGTGCTCCCACAGCATCTGAAGATATCGGGACACTATTTCGACGGCGCTCTTGCCAGAAACATCCCGAAGTAGTCGAGCTTCGTTAAACTCCGCGCATTTATATATAACAGGATCAACATCCTTCTCATCAAGAAGAAGCAGTTTGAACCATCTGAAAGCTCCTTTGCCGGAAGTCACGGTGTATCCCCATTCATCTTGCCCGACTTTCTGGAGCTTCAGCAAACTGGGGGCCTTTTCTTCATCCGAGCAATGCGTGAGCTCGGAATCCCAATTTGTGATGATTTCGATGTTGTCGGGTTGGCCTGAATACGCCCAAGCAACGCCAGAATAGCTGTGCAGGGTCAGTCTTTTTTTTTTCATTAAATCGAAAGAGCACGGATCTTACGTTGTTCCAAAGTCAATACCAATGACAATGACTTCTTCAGTCGCAGAACTTTCAGCCATGGTGCCGTAAGTGTCTGTCTATCTTGAGCAATAAAGGAATGAAGAATAAGGTTACGTGAATTCTAAGAGAAAGTGGAAATTTTGGAAGCTTATAAGAAAAGTGAGCTGAAAAGTGAGTTGAATTGGTAGGTAGGTCTTCTCGATTCACACCTTTAGTTACTGGAGATCGATTCACACACACCCTTCGCTCACCGGAGAGTCTAATCTGCTGTTGACAGCTGCACGCCAAATCTTGTCAGGCCCGCACGGTGCCTGACTTTCTTTTCGTTATTTTCGTTATTTTCGTTATTTTTTTTTTCATTGTACTATCATGAACGACGTAAATTTCCGGGAAACTCAAGCATTGATTTGATCATGTCATGGTTTAATTTGGGAAAGTCTCTCGCCCTATTAACATCCTCGAGTACCGAGCGTGTCCCTTCCTTATCAGTCCAACTGTCAGTAGAGAAGGTAGCTGATCCTCAAACGGAGGGATGCATGATGAAAGATGACGATTCTATGAAAATTACGAGGCCGGATTTCGAAGTTGAGCATATAGATGCATCGAAAATCGAGGCAACCAAAGAATCGAAACGTACGTGAAAAGAGCCTTTCCCATCCGCCAAGCCGCTAACAAATATACAGAAAGGAATAGAAAGACTCTTCAACAATGCAAAAACGAGAGAGAAGAATCGAAAGAGCTTCTTGCTTCTCCTGAAGCAAAAAAAGAGAGAGACTCCAAAACAGGTCCGACTGAGAACCTGGGGGACCAGCTCGCCAGCCCCGTATTGGACGACGATGTCACCTTGGCAGTGAAGCAAGGAAATGCCGAGTACATGGATAGTCTTCATGATTTATGCAGCATTCAAAATTGCAATAGTTCCATGTTAACCGAGAGAATTCAAGCTTTGGAAGCCGAAAACGCGAAACTCCTCTCTAGCGCCGCATGGTACGAATATCGGTTCATGGCAGAGAAAAAACGCCACAAAGAGTATATTAGTACTCTTCTTGAACGCTTCAGAACGCATCAAGAGAATGCTTCCATTTGGAAGCGGAGTAGCAAAATTTTGAAAAGTCAAATCGCGGATCTTCGACAACGCGAGAGGGATTTGGCCGCGTCGTATGAGGCGGTGCAAAAAGAACTGCACCAGAGAAAGGCCGACCCTGGCCCGTCAGCAGCCCTCGCAATCGGTTCAAAGGTGTTCGATGGAGAGTTGAAGTCTGAATGGAAGCAACTCAAATTTAGTATTCGAAACCTTGCTCTACTTATTGTCGATAGTATACCTGAAGATCGTTGTCCACCGCTTGGTAAAAGATTGAAGAGGCTTTCTGGAGGAAAGACGCCAAAGTCCAGTCGTCGTATTTTTAGTGACCCGGACTCAAGAAGCTGGGCTATCGAGAAATCCCTCTGGTCGACAGTTTGCAACATTGTTTTTGAGTCTCAGAGCGGGTCCGATTTGGACGAGGCCGGGCATAGCTTCAAGCACTTTAAAAAGGTCATGCTAGACCGTAAGTTCTTTCCCGTCTTGGTTTTTTCCTTTCTCTAGAGAGTAAAAAAAAGGAAGAAAGTAACGACTCGAGTACTAATAATATTTTCATGATCAAGGATTGGAGGCGCATAAATCCACACGACTAGGTTTATACTGTAAGTGGTTCAACGATGGGTGGCAAATAACCAGACCCTCGGAGGGAGCCATCGAAACGATGCTTCAGAATGATTGCGGCAGAATCTACCAGCTTGTCTATGGGGACAGCCAACTCAAAGATGGAGCCGACGAACTCTCAATTCAAGATGAGCTTCGCGATATCTTCAAATTGGCGATGGAACTGGACGACATGTGTATGCAATCTCGAGCCATTATCACTTTATGCTGGCATGCCAGGGATCCAAGAGAGCATGGCTCAAGTGGTCCAGGTTACGTCGAGGCTACCATGAACGCTGTGAACATGGACCAGAAGCCTCCCGAGGATGCTAGAATACAGTTCGTCATCACTCCTGCACTTCTGAAGAGGGGAAACGCAAACGGGAGGAACTACGACTCGGAGATGGTCTTGGCGAAAGCAGACGTGTTTATGTATCGAGAGGAGGATCAGACTGAATGCGGAGATGCGGATCCGTTTGACGTTGGGAAATGAAATTGACGGGACATGTGTGGGATTCGAGTCGAGTTGATCAAGAAGGAATCATGTCTGCTTTGGGGGTTGTGGCTCGTCGTGGAATCGGAGGATTGATATGGGCTGGTAGGCCTCTTTGCTCACATGAAGTCGGTGGAATCATTTGCGAAAAGGAGCAGTGATGGTGAAACTGCAAGGCTTATAATCGGAAAGCAAGCAGAGTGCAGTAGTTTGACAATGGAATGCTATTGAAACGTGTTTGATAGACGCGCCTCTCGATGATGCATGTATTCGAAACGTTGGCGACTCGGACATTGGCCTTGGCAGCGGAAGCGATGAAATTGACCTCACCTGCAACCAATCATATAAAGACCTCTCACGGCACAAGGGCACAAGGGCATCGGAATCAGAGCCTTTGCAAATCCAGACACACCGAGACGGAAAGCGCGCGAGAAGCACAGATTCGACAGTCACGAGTCTGTCCTTGCTGGCGCCAGGTTATTTCTCGGGGGGAGGACCCTGACTAGTGACTAGCACAGTTGATCGCCAAATGCCCGCTTTTTGGTTTTCCTTTTTGTCCACGTAAATGCAAACGCGGACGACAAGTCAAAAGCGGGGGAAAAAAGATCAACATGCAAGGCACTGTGAAACCATGCTCGGCGGCATGCAATCTGCGCATGCTCGAGACGTTCCTGCCCGCCTTGGCTCGATCTATTGCTTGACAAGCGCAAGGAGGGAAAGTAGTACCGCAACGTAAAGTTGCAGAGAGTGGAACGGCAACGAAGCGTCGAGACGGCTGGTGATGACGACTTGGGCGCGCCAAGAAAGCGGGATGTGGTTCAGCAAGGCCAGGTAATGCCGAACATTTTTTGGCACATCATTTTGGGGTAAAAAAGTTTCGGGAGTACTTACGACCCCGCTCACTGTACGTATTTAACTGGACCGGAAAAAAAAGTACGCTTCCGCCGTGCGGCGACGGTGACGGACGATCCAAGAATGCGATGCTACTGCCCGAGAAAGGCAAATGGGTCACTCCTGCCTTGTAGGATCAGCACTGGATGAGCTGGCTCGAAGCTTACACAATGTACAATTTATGTGCATGTGCAGCCCCTCATTGACATGACCGTAGAGTTTATAGTGGCATTGATGATGAATGGCAAATGCAATGCGGTGGGGTTTGCACTCCACCAAGTGACTGGATCCACCAGGACCGACCCACCGCTTCCCACAAGCGCTCCTTCCCCCACACTCCGCGCCCACTTGGGTCTCCGGAGGGAAGGAGGCGCTTGCGTCGTGATGTCCACTTAGTACACTAGGTAGGTGCCTACTTAGGTAGGTAGGTAGGTAGGTAGGTAGGTAGTTTGCACGAGTACATTTCAATGCCTAGTTGCATGTTGTGTGTGCATAGATGCCCACATAGAATCCTCATGGGCACATGCACCTTGATAGGTCGGTATGCACCAAGAGAAACCAAGAGAATTCAACCGGCACCGCGGTCTTTGTTGCGCACGCATGGCTTGGGATTCATCGGCATCGGAAGCGTCATACATGTGACCTGCCGCCTGCGACACCAATCTACGCCAATCGAGGTGGAATGCGTGGCATTCGAGTTGTCAACTCCAGAGTCTCTAGACTCCATACCTCCGTCGCCCGTTGCCCGTCACCCGTCATCCGTGTCGACGTCTTCCCAGCAATTTGGTTCCCATATCTGCAGGGCGGCGCGTGGCTTCTTCGCTGCGCAGCATCGGAGACTAAACACTAGCAGGCGCGGCACAGTCACGAACCCTGCCTGCATGGCTGCGCAGCGTGTCGCATCACATCACGTTGTGCTCGGGTCAGAGTCGCACCGCGGAAGAGCGCGGTAGAAGGGAAAGGGAACAACAAACTCAATGAGCTCTTACGTGCAGGCGGGTGGTGCCTGCAGAAAGATGCGAGGAAAAGCGGGGGGACACCAGCGGACACCAAAACGCCAAGGATAGGAGAAGGAAAACGGGAAGAACGGAAGAAGAAAGGAAGAAAAGAAGAAGAGAAGAAGAGAAGAAGAGAAGAAGAGAAGAAGAGAAGAAAAGAAGAGGCAGCCAACAATAACGTGTCAAGTGTCAAGTGTCAAGACAATGACACAAAGCAGAGCCTTTGAGTCAGGACGCCGCCATTCACCACGCACGGCTCGCTTGTTGGAGTTTTTGGCTTCGGCGAGGTTCTCGAGTCTCGACGCTCGACGACGTGCTGGCGTTGGCATTCAGAAAGAGCGACCCACCTGCCACCGGGTCAGAGACATGCGATGCGGAGAGGAGAGACCCGATTTTCTTTTCCACTCAAAGGGCCCCGCCAAGAAACGGAGCACCAGCACACTAGAGCATCAGCACACTAGAGCAGAGCACCGGAGCACTAGAGCACTAGAGCACTAGAGCACTAGCGTCCAGCACGGACGGGCTAAGCCTAGTTTGGTACGCTGACTCGAAGCTCGCCTGCCTGCCTTCCTGCCTCGCACTTGCCTCAAAAGCCAGGGGTGAGGGGAGGGGACTGGGGGACTGCACCTGCACGCCCAGTTGCCGACCCGCGAGTCGCGACTCGTCGGAAGTCCCCAGAAGCTTCGCGGGAACAAACAAGAACAAAGGACTGGACAAGACGCGTTCCCCGCCGCCTCACATTGTCATTTCTCAACGTCAGTCACGAGTTCCCGAGTCACGATACCCAGGTGCGGGCGTGCCAGTGCTGGTTGTCTCTCCATTGGGGTTCGGTTCCGCGTGTTGTTGGCCTTGGCGTCGTCCCCGGGTCTCGAGGCATAATATTATGATTGTGACTAAGCTCTAACTCTTGGTCGGTCCGACCCCATTCCACAGCTGTCGTTGCCGTCGTCCTTCTTCTCCTCCTCCTCCTCCTCCTCCTCCTCCGCCGTCGGCCACGCCATCCATCCCTTGCCGAGAGTCTACTAGTGGATCGAGACCAGGGGTTCCTGTTGCCTGCCACGGACAGGCGCCGCTTCCCCCCCCCCCCCCGGCCGCGCGGACTGGATCCGCCTTTGTTCTGGACAGTCCGGTGGCGCGCGATATTGTGCAGCACACAAAAACAACAGTACGGCAGTGACGGGTCGTTCTTCTTGAGTTGCCGATACGTAAATCTCAAACTCGATCCTTTCTTTCTTTCTTCTTTTCTTCCCCTCTTCCTCAGAGCCTTGAGGGAGGAAAAAGAAATATATAAATTTAAAGAAGAAGACAAAAAAGGCGGCGGCCTACTTCTCGCCGTCCTCTGCCCTTTTTTTTTTGTTTGCTCCGCCATCCGCCATCCGCTCTCCGCCATCCTCTTCGCCTCACATACATACGTCCTGAACTGGCTTCGTATGCAGCCTCGCATCGCCAACAACCTCCATGGAGCCTGTTCCTGAGACGGAGCGCATGGAGGCGTTCAAGTCGTCGCCACTACCGTCGCTTCTACTCAGAAACAAGCCACCTGGTCCTCCACTCGAACTCGACGTCGCGAGGAAGCCACCGACCATACGTCGAAGCACCGACCCAAACCCGACCTCGCCGGTATCTCCTTCATGGGGTCTCTCGTCGACGGCACTGCCCTACAGGCCTCGAACCACTTCTCCCTTGTCTAGCGGTCACACGAGGTCGCAGTCTGCCGCCACTCTAGCTTCGCCAATGTCTCGAACGCAGTCCATGCCCGGCGTCAGCGGCTCCGGCCGAATCTTGTACCCGCCGCAGCTTCCACTGCCTGCGAGTCCTTGCAGCTCGGGCTCGCCAAGTCGTGTTCGAGCGCCAAAGAAACCTGCCGACGAGGTTTTCCCCAACACATCCCCCGTACGAACGAGCGTTCTCGACTGTGACAAGAGGCCAGCGGCCGAAGAAAGCAGCTCGCCTGTGCTCGGGCCGGTCACGATATCCTCGAGTCGTCTTAGAAGGTCGACCTCGCCCTTTCACAACATACCTCCTCCGAGCTCAAGCTCCCTCTCACTACCGCCTTCCACGCCGTCTTCGACTTCTTCTATGCGGTCCTACGATATGCTGTCCATGAGCTATGGAGGCAGCCTTTCCTCTGTGCCGTCGACTCCGACGTCGGCCCGGTCCCGCAGCCCGAGCATCTCCAGCTTGGAGACGATTCCCGACACGCCCGATGCGGAGGAGGAAGCCTTGGAAGTCGAGAGACTTGCCCGGCTCAAGGCTGCCGCAGACGCCGCAGCGGCGGCCGAGACGGGGGAAGAAGTGGATGGAAAAGGCCGAGCATCCATGGATTCCCTCTCGCGAGGCCGGACGTTGAGCTACGGATCGAGAGACAAACGGAAACGCTGGAGCGTCTGCGGAGCAGAACGACGTGGCGACCTGGACTTGGAGACGATATGGGAGGATTGAAGAATGAATCCATGGCGTTTTTTTTTCTCTTTTTTCTTTTTTCTTTTTTCTTTTTTCTTTTTTCTTTTTTCTTTTTTCTTTTTTCTTTTTTCTTTTTTCTTTTTTCTTTTTTCTTTTTTCTTTTTTCTTT
>SRPY01000759.1:0-16333 GCA_018360145.1 Claviceps africana
ATTCTTATTTTTATAAGAATTAAGGGTCTTATTTTCTTTAGAGCCCCTATATATAGATTCCTTAGAGCTTATAGCTCTATAATTTAGAGCTTTAGCTATAGTAGAGCTCTTATTTTACTGCTCTTCTAGTAGGTTTACTATTAAAAATTATAAATTTAGTGCCTTTATAGAGATCTTTAAGGCTCTATTAGTCCTTATAGTAAATTATTGCCTTTCTACTTACTAAAGAAAAGTAGATTTTAATGCTTATAAATATTAATTTACTTAATTTATAGGTTCTATAGAAACGCTAAAAATTACTAGTTTAGCTAGTAAATTATTAAATAAAGCATTAAAAGCCTTTAAAGATCCCTTAAAGCTTTAGAAATTTAAGCTATAAAATTAGGAATATAAGGAGCTACGTTATATTTTAGCACTCTAAGAATACTGCCTTTCTAAAAGGCTAAAGGCTTTTACTAAGTCTTATTGCTAAATTATAGCGGCTTAAAGGCCCTTAAAATAGCTATCTCTTAAAAGTATAAGAATAATAGCTTAGTTAGGATTACTTAAATTATTAAAAAATCCCTTAAAATTATTTAGAAAATTAAGCATTTTTAAAGCCTTAAATTAAATTATTAGGGCTTATTTTTATTAATTATAATTTTCTAATCCCTTTAGCCTTATAGCCTTTAAGAAGCTATAAACCCTTTTATTAAATTCCTTAATAATAGAGTTATTATAGGAATTTAATATATTAGAAGCCTTATTTTAGCTTACACTTCTATTAAAATTAAGATCTTTTAGTGGTGTATTTACTAGCTTATTTACTAGGTTATTAATTATAGTTATAGCTAAATCTTCTAATTTTTATAGAATATTAGAGATATTATTATTTTAGGTAGCAATTTACTAGTTTATAAAATTAACCTAAATCTACTTTTAGCTCTTAGCTTAGGGCCCTAAGTTTATAGAGTCTATAGCTACTAAATTATAAAGAAAGAAAAAGCTTTATAAAGTAGGAATTTATAAAAAAAATACTTATAAAAGCTTTTATTTATAGGTCTTAGCCTTTAAAAATAGAAATATTTCTAAAGCCTTTATAGAAGGAAAGCTTTTATAATATTTCCTTTTTATAGAGGGAAATACCTCTATACTCTTTTTATAAAAATAAAAGTTTTCTATATCTTTTCTTTTTTATAAAAGTAGGAATGCTTCTATAATTTATAGATTCTATTTTTATAGAAGTAAAATTTCTTCTATATTATATTTCTCCTTATTTTATAAAAAAGGAGACTTTTTTTAGTAAATTTATTTTATTTTTATAAAAGAAATAATAGCTTCTAAGTCTTTCTTTAGGTTTATACTTTAATATAGAAAATTTAAATAATTTTTAATAAATTTTCTCTTTATTCTATAAAATTTAGTGAATTTTTTAGTATTTAAAAAGTGCTTTTAAGCTTATAATTTATTAGAAATAAAGGGTTTATAAAGGCTTTTACCCTTTAAAATACTAAAGTAGTAAGGCTTAGTAAGTTAGCAGTTAAAAGGTCTTTATAGCGCTATAGTAGTTACTATAGGCCTTATTTCTACATTAAAAGCTTAATATACACTTTTTAGTATATAAAATACACTAAATTTTAGCTTATAAAATGTAAGTAAATTTTCTTAGATTTTATTTTATTTATTTAATATTATAGGTAGTAGGTTTAATTAATAGTTTATATAGTTATAGGTAGCTATAAAGAGATAAGTATTCTTCTTTATATATTTATTAAGCTTATTAATAGATTTATATAGTTAATAAAGGCTTATAAGCTATTTTTTATTTTCTATAAATTTTATTTATATAAAAAAATAAAAAAATAAACTTATAGCTATATAATTAATTTATTAATATATAAACTAAAAATTTTACTTAATAAAAATCTATATATAGAAAAATCCTAAAAATCTAAAAATTAAGAAATTTATATAGAAAAATTCCCTTTACTTTAGTAATAATAAAACTCCTTATATTTCCTTTTTATAACCCTTAGTCTTTATATAATTTAATTTTAAAGACCTTTTATTTTCTCCTTTAAAGTAGCCTATAAATTATATAACTTAAGGCTTTATAGCTATTAAATAATATAGCCTAAATCTTTAATTTAAATTTAGCTAATATGCTTTATTGCTATAAAAATTAATTATTAAGGCTAATAATTTATTAGCTTCTTAATTAAGTGTATATTAGCTATTAAAGCGTATAATTAAAGGCAAAAAGGCTAGAAAAGTAAGGCACTTATAGCTATAAGCTTTTAGCTAAAATGTTTATTTTTACGCTTATTATACGTATATATACGTGTATATTACACGCACTGTCGCTAGCTTTTAACTTAAAGACCCCCTATAAAGTCTCTATAAAGGTTAGGGTTAGGGTTGTTATAAGGCCTATTGAAGGTCCTTATAGTGGATAAGGTCTCCTGAAAATAGCTGTTATTTTCAACATTTTTTATTTCCCTTGTGCCCTACTCAACATAGTTACAATGCACTTTGCGATGGCGGGCGGTGACGACCTATGTGGGATCTGTTAATTATCCTGTATAGACCTGCAATGTAGAGAAAGAGGCTTTTTTTTTCACGTTGTATATATAAACTCGTGATGGTAGTCTATAAGGAAGGATTTCATTTAGGCGCTGTTATCTATAGCTGTCTGTACTAGACCTAATGTTGCTATTGCGTTAGGCTGAAGAGTCGGCAGCAGGGCATCCAACGTAGGAGAATTAGAGAGAGAGAGAATGACTATCCACGCCTTACTATTCTATTGCTATGTATTTATATATAGACTTATAAGTAAGTATATAGATAAGAAGAACAAAGGTAAGGGGAAAAAAAGAAATTACTTAAAACTTGTAATGGATTTGAGATTGAGTAGGGTAGGGATCGACAGAACCCCTTTGCTTCTCTTTATAGTTAATAATGACTTTAATGCTTGGTCGCAGTAGCCTTGTAGAAGACGCTAGAAAGAAAAAGCCTTGAAAAGTTGGATAGACAAGGTGGGGGGGGGGGGAAGGTGTTGCCCGGGGAGCATATAATACACCCCTTAAATGATTTTACATAGATACAAGCCCTACAGTTCTCCACATTTTCCAGCTCGCCAGTCCCTCCTTAACAGTCCTAGCAGGTGCAGGGTAATCCAGGCATATAATATAGAAAAAAATGCAAATATTGTAATATAATTAGTAAAGTAATAATTACTAGAGATTTATATATAAATATTATATTTTATAATATATATTTTAATAGATAGTGTAATATACCCTATAGGCTTATAGCTATTAAGGTAATATATAGAGGATTTTTAAGGTATTAACTAAGGCCTGTAAATACATTTTTTTTATATTAAAAACACACTTAACTAAATATTCTTTTTAACTAAGGCCTATGTTATTATAATTTTTAGAGAGACGCTTAATTAACTCAATCCCCCCTGTTATATCAATGTGTAAAATCATCCAAGGGGTGCATTGTAGTTGGACCGCTCGCGTGGTAGGGTTTAGTCCCTCATTCCGTGCATAAAACGCACAGCCATTTCCCTTTGTACCTATTTTCTTAGCTAGCTTAAATCATCATCTGTTTTGCTAAAATACAAGCTCCACAGAGCGTTCGTCCGCGCGAAAGAAGGAGCTAGGAGGATACAAGGATACAAGATGTACTCTCTTTTAGGCTAAGCTTCTTCAAGTAGTTTCCCCGATAGGTAGTTACGCGCAGTTCGTTGCCCACGTGCGACGGGTCATTGCGCACTCGCATAAGTAGGTACCTACATTGTATATGTACAATGCACCCCTTAAATGATTTTACATAGATATAAGCCCTGTAGTTCTCCACATTTTCTAGCTAGCGAGTCCCCTTGTATTAGTGTTAATAGGTGTAGGGGGGTCTATATATATAATATATATAAAAAACTAAAAAAATTAAAAAAATATAATTAATAAAGTAATAATTATATAAAGATTTATATATAAATATTATATTTTATAATATATACTTTAATAGATTATTTAATATTATATTCTTTATTAATTTATATAGTAATTAAAATAGTATATAAAGGATTTTTAAAGTATTAATTAAGGCCTATTGTTATGGTCTAGCCCGATTGGGCCATCGCGAGTGTTAGGCGCAGACATAGTGGGGTTAGCACATCCTTTGCCAGCTGCGTGCCAGCTGCACTAGTTAGCTAGGACAAAAGGATATATATTGATCAGAGTTGCGGGTCTCTGGTTAATTGACACTTATATTGCCGGTCGTACGCAGGGCTTGGCAACCGCCGCTAGCTGCAGGCTAAGCTAGGCTAGGTTAAAGACCTAGCCCATCACACCTATAAATATATTTGTTACGCGCTAGATACAGCACGTAAAGCGTAGGCATTTATAACTTATAGAATGCGTTATAAACAATTATAAAAGGAATTATAAAAGAGAATATATATAAGTTATAAATAGGTGTATAATTATATATAGTAATAAAGTTATCTTTTTACTTATATTCTTAGAAATCCTCCTTTTATATATAGAATTCTATTTTATAATAGGTTTAAGGTATATAAAAGATAAGTTTATTTTAAACTATTTATAGATAGAAAGAAAATTATAAAACTATATATTATAGTAAACACTAATTAATTTATATATTAAGTAAAATAAAAATATAAAATTATAGAAAACTATATATTATAATAAATATTAGCTATTTCTATATATTAAAGAAAAGAAAATTAATATATAGTATTATATATACCTTAAGAATTTTATTAAATAAAATAAAGAAGTAAGGTATAGAGCGTAAAATATATAATTAATTTATAAAAGAAAATAGCAATATTCTCTATTTTTATAGTATATTATATAGACTTTTATATACTCTTTCTAAAGATAAATAGAAATATAAAGGGAGATATTATATAAAAGTAAAGTTATAACTACTGCCTCTTTTACACTATATTTATAATTATTATAGCATAGTTAAAGGTATTAATAAGTTAGTACTTTATAGAAAAAATAATTATTATATAAGAAGGTCTTCTTCCTCTTTTATATTAAAAAGGGCGTTATCTTCTTTATTTTTATTAGCAGAGGTATTTTTAAATATAGTGTATTCTATATTATAAACGCTATATTTTATATAGCTAAGGATATTCCGTTTGTTACGTAACGGAATTCCACACATAAAAGGAGGATTCCTAAGAATATAAGTAGGAAGACAACTTCATTACTATATATAACTATACACCTATTTATAACTTATATATATTCTCTTTTATAATTTCTTTTACAATTATTTATAATATATTTTATAAGTTATAAATGCCTACGCTTTATATACTATATTTTATATATAATAGGTAGTAGTAATTACTATTTCTTTTATATACACTAAATTATAAATATAAAATCTAATTATTTATATATTAATAATTAAAGAAAACTAATAGGCTTAAAATATTAAGTTAGTAACTCTAAGCCTCTCTTTAATTACTTAGAACTAAATTTAATAAATATATTAACTTTAGGTATTTTATAAAGATTTTCTAAAGTTTTAATATTATAAGAAACCTTTTCTTTTTTAAAAAGACATTAAGAACCTTAAAACTTTTATAAAATATTAATTTATAAATAGTAAACTATAGATTTAGCTTAAGCTTATTTAAGTTAATTAACCTTACTATTAAAATCCTATAAATAGCTCTTTTATTAATAAAGAACTAAAAGCTATAAAAAAAATAATAAATTAAGTAAAAAGGTTTAAACTTTTAAATCTTTTTAAACTAAAAAACAATTCTTTAAACTTACTATAAGCCTCTTTTTTTATTAATAGGCTAAGTACCCCTTTTTTTATAAAGACCTTTTAAATTAAATAAAAAGATATATTAATAAAGGATAACTATAGTATTAGTAAAAGGGGACTACTAAAGACCTTAAAATTTAACTTACTTTTATTAAAAGAGAGTCCCTATAGCTCTTTCTTTAAAAGAGAGTATATAAATATAAATATTTAAGTAATTTCCTTTAATTTTATATTAGCCTTTATTAATTAAGCTTAAAAGAAAGCTTTAATATCTATTAAGCTAAAACTAGCTTCTATAAAAATCTTTTAAAATAAGGTAATCTCTTTTTTTAAAGAGGAATTTAAATAATAAAACCTTTATATTAAATAAACTAACGCTAATATAATAGAGAATTTTTAGTATATAATAGTAGAATTTTAAGTTAAAAACTAATGTACTTTAGTAAATATCTACTTATTAAGCTAATAAAACCTTAAATCTTAATTTATAAAGCCTTTATTAATTAGTAATCCCCTTTAAAAAGGATTAAGTATTTATTATAATAAAGTAATAACTAACTATAAAGAAAACCTTTTATAATAGGCTTTTATAAATAACGCTAAAAGATTAGTATCTTTCTTTTAATATTAAAAGACCTACTTAAACTACTAATTAATAGTAGACTTTAATTAAAAATACCTTAATATATATATTCTATATTTTAAGGAATAAAGTTAATGCTTTAATAAGTAAGTATTTTAATACTTATTAATATACTATAGTTAATCTTTACTTTTTATTATAAAAGAACTAATTATAATAGTTAGGTACTAAAAAACCTTTACCTTAGTATTTAATATCTATAATAGATATCTTAATACTTTATAAAAAATAAAGGATATTAAATACCTTAACTTTAAAATTAACTTTAAAGATATTAATAGTAAAGCTATTTATTATAAAGAAAAAGTAGCTATTTTTAGTAATATAGATCTTTAGGTTTAAGTAGTAAAGGACTACTATAGTTATATAACTTTAAATTATTAAAATTAAATTTAATATTAAATTTAATATTTATTTTAAAGGCTAGCGCTAATTTAATATAAATAGTATTTTAATAACTAAAAGTAAATAATAATCTTTAGTAATTTAAACTTAGTTTTTTATATAGTTTAAAAAGAGTTTAGTATTAAAATTTAAAATACTATAGTTTAGCTTAATTAAGCTAAATTCTTTAAGGATAATATAGTTAGCACTATATTCCTTTAGAACTTTATAGTAAAGGTTTTTTATTATATATAGATTAATAGTAAATTTAATAACTTTTAGCTATTAATTTAACTTTACTTTAAGTTATATATAAAACTTTAATAACTTTACCCTTTTTTATTAAAAATAGATTAATATAATATATATATTATCTTTATTAATAGTAAAAGATATAACCTTTAAAATACACTTTAAAAAGCTAAAAACTATAGAAAGACTAAGAAAATAAAAATAAAGATTAGTATTAACTTAGCTATAAAAATATTTAATAAAGATAAGGATTTAGAATATTTTAATAATAATATAGAGATTTATTAAAATTAATAAAAGCTTAAAAGTAACTTAAAAAAATAAACCTTTAGCCTATAATAGTATAATAATAGTTTTTAAAATTAAGGATATAGCTTATAATAGTAAGAATACTATAGCACTTAATATTCTTTATAAAATTATAATTATTTAAATTAAAGATACTAATATATATCTCTATATAGTTATTTATATAAAAGGCATTTCTACCCCTATTTAAATAATAGTGGCCCCCCTTAAAATAAATAATAGCTAATTACTTTATTTATATTAAAGGGACCCTTTTTAAAAGAGATAGAAATAAATAGCTTTAATTTATAGCTACTATAGTTTAGCTTAGGTAAACTATAATTTAGTAGTAAATATAATCTAAAGTTTTATTAAAAATAAAAGGCTAATAGTAAATTAGTATATTTTATTATAAATAGTAAGGGTTTTAATTCTATAATTAAAGAGATTAAATTTAAAGCCTTAAAGTATTACTTTATAGAAAAAGAAGAAATTATTAATAAAGATAATAGTAAATAGTTTAATTTTATTAAAGTAAATTTTATAAATATATACTTAATTGTTATTAATCTATTATACTATTATAAAATACCTTTAATTATTATTACTAAAGTGTTAAATATTTTAACTTATAGTCTTTTAATAATTATAAATATAGTAGCGCTTAATAAAACGCTTACACTAGCCTTAAAACTAAATAATAACTATATAAATACCTATATCGCCTATATTAATATAAAGAACTACTTTAAAGCACCTTTAGTAATTATAAAGCTTAATAATAAAATTATAAATAATTAAGTAATAAAGGTAGTTATTTACTTAAAGTAGCTTAAAGTTAATAAAAAAATAAAAGCCTTAATATACCTTAAGATATTAATATATTTTAATAATAAAAGTAAGGAATATAAAATCTATTTAAATACTAAAACCTTCTCTATTTTAGTTAATAAAAAATAGCTTAAATAAAACAGCTATAATATTAAATAAAGCATTTAAAGCCTTAAAATAATAAATAGTGTAAATTCCTTATTCTTTATTATTAAAACAGTAATATTTAACTTTTATATTCTTAATACTATAAAAGATACTTAGGTTTCTAGCCACTTTATAGTTACTATAAATATTATAAATAACCTTATACCTTAAATACTTATTAGTATAAAATTTATATATAATTACAGTATATAAATTAATTTTATTAATTTTAATATAACTTTTTATATAGTTTATAGTATAGTAGTAAAGGGATAAATCTTTTATATATTATATTTAATATTAATTTAAAGAGTTATAGTAGCCTATATTATAATAATCCCTTTATATTTTATAAGGATTCTATTAATTAAGTAAAAAGACCTTTAAAATAAATAAAAAACTAATATTTACTATTTTTACTTAAAGCACTATTAAATTTTTAATATCTTTATTTAATAAAGTTAAGAGAAGCTACTCCTTATTTATAATAATATTAATAAGCCTTTATATATTAAAATAAAATAATAGCGAAAAACCCTTAAAGCTATAAATTTAGTTAGTTTTTATTATATTATCCTTAATATTTACTAATTTATAGCTTTTTATAAAAATAATATTATTATTTTAAATAGCTTAATTTTTAACTACTTTAAAGATATTATAGCCTTTAAAGTTAAAAATATAGAACTCCTTAAAAATAATAAAGACCTTAATCTTAAAGCTATTAATAAAGGGATACTATTATATATTATCTCTTACTTTAAAAACATCCTATTTATTTATAATATCTTTAGTATTAAAGTAGCTAACTTTAATATTAATATAGCTATTTAACTTATTAAACTCTTTAATAAGTTTAATATTTATTAAAATAAAGGGGTAGTTTCTATAGCTAATAAAGATAAAATATATATTAACTTTATTTTTAAATAATAAAATAAGATTAAACCTTTATAGATTTATAACTTTAGTTAAAAGAATTATAAAAAATTCTATAAAATTTAGGATAAAAAGTATAAAGTTAGTAAAATATTATTTTTAAGTAGTAAAGAAAAGGCTCTTTATTTATATTTAGGATTTATTATTTAATAAATAATTAGTAGAGTAATAAAGGTATATAAAGTTATAAATATATAATTAGTTAATTATATAATAATGCTAGATATTTACCTATTACTTAACTAAAGTAATATTATAAATAACGCCTATAAAAAAAAGTAGAAAACCCTTTTAAATACTATAGGTTTTTTTAATTAGCTTTTAATATATTTAAACTATTATAACTAAATAGTAATTATTTTAAAAAAAGGTGTAAAAGTATTCTATATAGTAATATAAAGGTATAAGAACTTACTAGTATATATATAGCGCTTTATAGATCGCTTATTTTATAATTATAACTTTATTTAGGTTTATATTAATAATATTATAATTTTCTTAAATACTTTTAAAGACTACCTTTACTATTTTAAAATTATTTTTAATATTATTAATAAAGCTTACCTTTATATTTTAGTTAGTAAGTCTTTTATTAAATATCCCTCTATTTAGCTATTAGGATTTATTATTAATATAAATAGCTTTATTAATATAAATAATAAAGTAAAGGCTTTTAAGCGCTTATAAATACTAACTATATTAATTAATCTTAAAACCTTTATTAAAATAATAAATTACCTTTATATTAATATACTATAGCTTAATATCTATATTTACTATCTTTAAAATAAAAAGATAAGTTTTCTATAAAAAGTTAAAGAAAAAAATAAGATTTTATTTAGCTTTTTAAAGTAAGCTTAAAAATAAATAGTAAAGTTTAAAACCTTTAAACCTATTAAAGAGGAAACTATAGCCTTTAAAAACTTATATAACCTTTTATATATAAAGGTACTCCTTTAATACTATAATTTAAAGAAACTACTTTTCTTTAAGGTTAATATATATAAAGAAGGGTTTAGCCTATATACTTTTTAACTTAATATAGAATAAAATAGTATAAGTATTTTTAAAAAGAATATTAATAGTAATAAATTATAGCCTATTACCTTCCTTTTATAACCTACCTCTACTATTAAAAAACGCTATAGCTTAACTAAAGTAAAGGTCACTGCTATTATATAAGGAATATATAAACTATATAAAATAGCTTAATTTAACCTTACTTTTATTAATATTATAATAGATTATACTTTAGTAAAAGGGATTATTTATTATATATTGCTTATAATAATAGATTTTAATAAAGCTAACCTTAAATTAGCAAAAGTTACTAACTACCTTTTATAGTTTAACTTATATATAATTTATATCTTTAAAGTTTTAAATATAGTCTTTAATATACTTTTAAAACTCTTTATTAAACTTAATTATTAAAAAGTAATAAATAGCAGTACCTTTAATAAACTAAATGCCTATATATATTTTAATAAAGACTATATAGTAGAAGTTATAATTAATTTCTAGCTTAAAGAAGCTATATTAATAGAGTACTATACTAACTTAAAGTATAGCTATATTTTATAAAGTATTATAAACTATTACTAAAAATAATAATAACTTAGCCATTATTATCTATAAATCCTAATATATAGTTAGGACCTTTATAATAATAAATTATTATACTATTAGGACTTTAAAGAATATTACTAGCTATATATACCCTATAATTATATAAAGGAAATTCTAGCTATAGTCTATAATAACTACTACTACTTTAATATTAGCTATATAGTTAAAAAGCTAAAAGTAGTAGTTTTTTTAAATATAAGTAAGTAAATTTATAATTATATTATATACTGCCCTATATATAGGGAGAATTCTACATTATAAAGCAGGGCTATTAATAAAATATATTCTTTATAAATAAAGCCCACTCCTTTTTATATAATATCCTTAGATTTTATTACTAATATATTAAAGAAACTATTTATTAATATAGCTTAGTTAGTTAAGGGATTTAACACTTTAAATGTTTTATACCTAATAAATTACTTATTTAATAAAAAGATTATCCTTATATTAAGGTATAAGATATATATAATAGAAATTTAAGCTAAACTATTACTTTAATTACTATACTTTATAAATTAAGGCCTCTTTAAAGAAATTATTAATAATTATAATCTTAAATTCCTCTTTAATTTATAAAAAGCACTATTTTATACTTTTAGTATTAAACTCTTTATATTAACTATATACTACCTTTAAATTAATAGCTTAGCTAAAAAAAAGAACTAAACTATAATAATAGTAATTTGCTTTTATATAATAATTAACCCTAATATATTATAGGTTAATATCCTTTTTACGCTATAGTATTACTTAAATAATATAATAACTATAGCTATTAATTATTCTTTTAATAAATTAGTTTTTAAATATAAGCTATTATTAGTAGTAGACCTCTTTTATAGTATAAAAGATACTAACTTTAACTTAAAAGACGCTAACCTTATAGTCTTTAAATATCTATATTAATAGAAAGTAAAACATATTATTATAATAATAGCTGCCTTTATTAAAATTTAATATAACTTTAAATATAACTTAATAAATATTAATATTAGTAATATAGTATACCTTTAACTTTATTTAAAATATAAGCTTCTAAAGAAATTTAAAAAAAAGTAGTTATTTTCAAGAGCTAGGCCTTTTAAAGTGCTAAAGTAAATTTTACTACTTTCTTTTTACTTAGATTTCCTAGCTAGATTTTATATATATTTAATAGTTTTAGTAGCTTATTTATAGAAACTATAGTAAAAAAGTAACCCTTTTTAAAAATAAGCTACTACACTATCCTTAATAGCTCTTAAAGGTAGCTTTAAAGTAAACTATTAAGAAATTAAAAGAATTAGTAATTATAAAGCTTATTTTTTTTATAAAAAAGGGTAGGAATCTAAACTTAAATTTCTTATTTAATAGAAAGAATATATAATAAAGAATAATTAATAAATATCTAAAGAAAATATATAGGTTAACATTAGTAAAATAGTAAAAGAATACCTTTAAAAACACTTAATTAACTAGAAAATAAAATAGCAAAGAAAGGGCACTTAGCCCGCTCTTTATTAAGATTAACTAACTAAACTAAGTAAGTATTTAAAAGAAAGGATTAAAGACCTTTATAAGTTAATAAGCGCTTATAGAATACTATAGCTTTTAAGCTATAGTTCCTTACTTATATACCTTACTTTAAACTTACTTTATTCTCTATAATTTAAAACTAAAAAAACCCTATAACCTTTTTTAATTATCCCCTTTTTTAATTAAATCCTATATTTTTTATTTAACTCTTTACTTACCTTTCTTTATTTTTAATTATATTTACTAAAATTACTTTTAAATACTACTAATTATCCTTTAAATTTATTAGAAATAATAGTATTTTTTACTTATAATAATAAATAATTAGGAAAACCTAATTTAAAAGTAGTAATAAACCTAAAGAAGCTTTATAAAAACCTTTTTAGGATTTTTTATTTATATCCTTAATAACTATTTATTAACTATAACTACTATAAGCTCTTTAATACCTCTTTAACTCTCTTTAATACCCTTTTATATAAAAGTAATAAAAAAATCCTTAATAATAGATCTTTTATAAGGTTTTATATAGCTTAAGGAATATAATAATAACTTTTTCTATATTAATAAGTTAAAAGAATATAATCTTAGTATAAAAAGATTTAATATTTTTAATATAAACCTAGTTATTTATAATATAGCCTTCTACACTTATTTAGCTACTTTTAATATAACTACTAACCTTTATATACTATTTATTAACTTCTATACACTTAATAACTCTATAGCTATAACTAATAATAAATATTAAAAGCTATTTTATAATTTACTTTAAAATAATAATAATTTCTTTAATAAAGAAACACTTAACTTAGGTTTTAATAAAGAAATAACTAATTTAGCTTAACCTTAAAACTTTATAATATAGTAATTTAATAAAATAATAGCTAAGTACTTTATAAATAAAGCTACCTATAAATATATTTAAAAATACTATAGCTTTAATTATTTATACTAACTTAATAAAGCTAATAGTATTAAATATATTATAGTAAATAATAAAATCTTAAAATAAAATACCTTAAAGGTAAAATACTATAGTAAATATTTATTAATAAATAATAATAAAACTGCTAATAATTATAAACCCTTTTTAGTTTTATATATAAAGTAGCGCTTTTAGGGTTAAAGTAATATAAAAAAATAATAGTTCTATAAGGATATTTTACACTCTATAAATTAAACATTTACTATATAAAGAGCAATAATTATTAATAATAGGGTTTTTATTAAAGAAAATAATAGCTTATATAAACTATAGCTAACTACCCTTTATATTACCTTTAGTATTATTAATAAAGAGAGAGTAGCTTTAAAAGTAATATATTTAATACTAAAAAAAGGTAGTGTAATATATAAATCTTTAAACCTTCTTTTTATTTATAGTATTTAAAATAGCCTTAAAAAGGTAGTTTATTATTTATTACTTTAAAGGTAATATTAAAGGTAAAAACTATAAAATATAAATATTAAACTACTATAAAATCCTAAGTATTTACTTTATTTATAACTAAAGGTATATTAATAGTACTATTATAGGCTCCTTTACTATAATATAAAGGGCTAACCTTATATAAATCTTTAGTGCTATATTATTTAAATGCTTTATAAAGTTTAATAGTAAGTTTTAAAACTTAACTTAAAGATTTATTAAAATAAAGAAGAAAGTCTATAAAATAAAGGAGAATAACTATAAAAGGGAAAACACTACTATAATAGTAGTATTTACTAGCTTAGTTAATAATTTAACTTTAAAAAACTATAGTAAAGCTATAATATATTTATAAAGAAAAGTAAAGGCTTTCTTTACTTTAATTCTTAACCTTTTTTATATTTATAGCCTTACTTTTAATAAAACCTTTTAGTTTACTTTACTTAAAGACGCTATCTTTATTAATATTAATATTAAAAAGCTAATATTATACTTAATAATAGTGGAAATTAGCATTATTAGTAATATTAAGGTATAAACCTAACTTTATATAAATATTAGTGTATTAAGCTTATAGGTTTAGGCTATAAAAACACTATAGCCTATAACTATACCTTTAAGGACTAGTTTTTAACCTATTAATACTAATAAAGTTAATAATAATAATTTTTTATAAAGAACCTATAAGTGCTTAAAGGTAGATTCTACTACTAATATAGTAACTATTAAGCTAAAAATCACCTTAACTAAATTCTAAACTAATATTATAGATTATTACCTTAGCCTTTAAGGCATTTTTAAATATAAAAAGTAAGGAATAAGTACCTTTTATAAAAACCTATAAGTTTTAAAAGTAACACTATAATGCCTTAATATATTTAAATAATATAGTATATAGAAACCTAAGATTAATAAAGTATAAGGAAATATATTTATTTATAAATAACTGTTTTTCTTTTAATAAAAACCTTATTAGCTATAAAACTATAACACTATAATTGGCTATAGAATGCTCTATAACCCTTATATATAAAAATATATAGTAACCTAACTATTATAATAATCCCCTACCTTAATTTTATTAAACACTCTATTAAGCTAGAAGGCTACTATATTTCTTTTATAAAACTATACTTTTTAATAGTAAAAGTAAAAATAAATAAACTTATAATAGAAACACTATATATTATTTATAAAGCTACACTAAGCTTAGTAAAAGTAAAAATAAAGTAAATTACCTCTTTTATTTAGTTTATAGCTATATTAATTAATTATTTACTATAATTAATATTTCCTTTTTCTCCCTTTATTACCCTCTCTCTTTTCCTTTTTTTTTATTCTTTCTTTTACTCTCTCTTTTATTATCTCCTTTTAAATTCCTTTAGCTACTTTTAATATCTTTTAACTTAAATATATATTTTCTTTTATTTTTTTATAAGTTTTATAGACTTTTATAATAAAAATATAGCTTATATATTAAAATAGTAACTAAAGAATAAAATACTATTTATTAAAAGGTAGATTAAAGCTATAACACTATATAGCAATATATTAAGTGTATTACTACTATAGTTAATAAAGGTAAGGCTATTAAATAAAGTACCTTAGTTTTAAAAATAATTTATAATAATAAAGGAATTTAGTACTAAAACTTTATTATTTATAAATTAACTTATTTATAAAGATAGAACTATACACTTTTAAGTAATATTTATTAAGTTTAGCTACTTAATTAAATTTAGTTTTTATATTAAGAATATTAATAGATTTAGCACTTTATTACCTAAGAGTTCTATTAATATATTACTAAGCTTAGTATAAAAGCCTTAGTTTAGCTTTAAAAAGATATCTTTACTTTTACTAAAAAGATCCTTATTAAAGATAAATAATAGGCTTTAATTATTAATAGTTTTATAAAATATATTAACTATTATATTTTAAAAGGACTTATTAAAAGAAGCAATAACTACTAAATATATCTATACTTCTATAAATACTTTAAAGCTATAAGTATAGGAAGCAGTAAATTAAGATCCCTTTAAATAAAGTAGGGTTTCTTTAAATATAAGTATAATATATTTAAAATAATAATATTTATATAAATCCGCTTCTATTTCCTAAGTAATTGCTTTATATATAAATAAATTTAGTGACTTACCTTTATAGAATTTTAGAATATTATTAATTAAATTATAAATAATATATCTTTTTATAAACGCCTACTATTCTATATTAATTCTCTACTTATTTATTAAAGATCCTAAATTAAATTATAATTTTATATAATTTATAGTATAAGTAAATAAGCCCTTTAGTTTACTAAAGAGTAAATTAATTATAGCCTTTATAAAGTAGGTATTAATATCTTAAAGGTAATTAATATCTATAAAAAGTATATTATTTATATAGTAGCTATTAAATAGTAATAGAATTATAAGTAACTTTATATAGAAATTATATACTATATA
>SRPY01000076.1:0-73233 GCA_018360145.1 Claviceps africana
GGCCGAGGAGGGCGTCCTTTTGGCGCTGGAGTTTCTCCTGCGGCGTTTCGGTCCACATGGAGGGGGAGGCGGTGTCGGGCGTCGCGGCCGAGGGGGTTGCCTTGGAGGCGAATTTGCGGGCGCGCAGTTTGGTTGGGTCGCGCTCTGAGTAGGCCGTTGAGGGGGGCGGCGCGAGCATCCAGGTGTCGCGTTGGGGGGTTGGTTCTGAGGACGGGAGGGTTGGCCCGATGGTCTGGCGGGCGGTGGTGGAGGAGGGGAGGGAGGGGCCGTAGTCGTCTTCCGAGTCGGACGAGGATTCGGGTTCGTGGTGTTGCGGTTGAGGTCGGGTTTGGGGTTGCGAGGCCGAACCGGGGGGCCGCACGGCGCCGATGGTGGCAGGAGGTTCCGGCCCGTCGTCGTCCGAGTCGGAAAGGCTGATCTCGTTGTTGTTTGTGGCTTGTTGCTGGGCGGGATGATGACGAGCTTGCTTGACGGGGGGGGTTGCGGCCGAGTGTGTGTCGTCTTGGCCGGGACTGCGCTTGCGCTTTGTGAGCTCCGCGGGGAGCTGCGGCCCGATGGAGGACATGATGCTTGCGCGGCGGAGGGGCGCGCGGATAATGGCGTTGTCGTGGAGAGGTCGAGGCGGGATTTCGTCGTGGGAGATGGCAAGTTTGGGGACAATCAGAAATGAATAGACATAGACCAGACGTTGGACGTCGCTGTGGCGTTCCGAGATGCGTCTGGGATCGGGAGACGCATGTGTGGGGTGCATCTGGGTGGAGACAGATTTTCTGCAGACGATAGATGATGACGGGGCAAAAATACGCACATCATGACGCGTCTATGAGAGTAAACAGCCTGCACGGCCATATGTACTTCAAGAATAAAGAAGAACAAAAAAAAGACCTGTAAGAATAAAAAAAACATGCCTCTCAAGAAGTTGAATGATATAATGACGACGGCGCAAACAAAACAACTTGATGAGACTGGGACTCGAACCCAGGCGGATTTCTCCATCAGGAAACAGATGTTTAGGTTGTAACCTTAACCTGACGCCATAACCAACTCGGCCATCTCACCGATTGTTGAGATCCACACTTCTTATTACTATATATATAAGCTTCCCGGTTTGTCGACTCTTTTACCCTCGTTTTCCCTTTTCGCCATCTCGGCCAAAGTTGTCATGTAACATTGGCAACTAGCATGGCAACCAGCTTCAGACTTGACCGTATTTTCCCGCCTATATGCCACAACATAACCTCTCCGTCTTCATGTTGGACTCGTCCATCTGCCTATGCATCCTGGCGTTGCGGCAAAAGCATGAGGCGTCGGGAGTCTGGACGCACCCACTTTTCGAACAACCAGAAACGCCAGGCAGTCGCGTGCACGATCCGGCGGTAACCTGCTCACAATGACCAGCCTTTCGGCTCTGGACCTGCCACAAACCTTTCAGAAGCCCTCATTCTCCGTGCTTCTCACCACGCTTCGGAGCCTCGAACTCTCGCCTCCGGTATGGAACCACTGCCGGCGGCGGTCCGAGGTCCTCGCCGAGCAGGAATCTCTTGCTTCGAGGCACAAGGCGGAAATCACACGGTACATCGCCACCATTATCAAGAGCCCGCTGCACTGGATCGAAGATGATGAGCAGAAGGAGGTTATTTGGGAACTCGCAAGCAAGCGCATGTCGGAGCGATGCGGGCGGACGGCCATGGGAGAACTGATGAGGAGCTGGCCATTTGCGGCTGTCGACGGTCACGAGCCGTTTGAACTGGTCATCAGGGAGCCGGCTTTGACGGGCGACTCGTTGGGATTCAAGACTTGGGGCTCTTCCTACGTCCTTGCGCGGCATTTGCCCAGGTTGAAGGCGACCTCGTTGTCCACCTTGTTCGACACGTCGTCGGCTTCTCAGGGGGGCCTGTCGGTTGTGGAATTAGGCTCCGGAACGGGTTTGTTGGGCTTGGCGGCCGCAGCGCTATGGAGAGTGCATGTTTCCCTGAGCGACTTGCCTGGCATTGTGGATAATTTGAGGAGCAATGTGATGAGGAATCGGGCCTTGATTGAACAAAGGGGAGGGAACCTGAGTGTCGGTCCTCTGACATGGGGCGGAAGCAAGGAGGAGGTTGATCAGGAATTGTTTGGGAGCCATCATCACTTTAAGGTATATATTCTCATTCTGGTTCCTGTCTCCTTTTTTATCTTCTGATCACAGGCTTCCATGCTTGAGCGCTGAAAGACGAAACCTATCGCCAGGGCTGAGGGATGTGTTGAATCTCCTCTCCCCCTTTTCTCCCCCCCTTTTCTGCCCCCCTTTCAGATGCTAATAATCTCAGATTGTCTTGGTAGCCGACCCTATGTACGATGATGAACACCCTGCCCTTTTAGCATCAGCCATCAATCAACAGCTCGCCCTGGACACGGAGTCTCGAGCCGTGGTCATGGTGCCGCAACGCGATACGACTACAGTGCGGCTGCTGGAAGCATTCAAACAGGCCATGCGAGATGTTGACGGACCGCTTTCGTGTGTTGAAGAGGACGAGCTGGCTGGTCAGGATGACTGGATTGAAGATGATGAGGCCGGCAACGTGCGGTGTTGGCTGGGGGTATTTTCCAGAGATAGAGTTTGACCTTGGCCATGGCAGTCAAGGATTCGTTACGAATCTTGCCAAGCATACAGCATATTGGTTTTTTTTTCTTTTTTTCTTTTTTTTTTCGCAAAATCACAGTTGTATTGCTACATTATACGTAGAACGAGGTTGGCGAGGTGCAGATATTTCTTACTCTGTCGCCTTTAGAATCCACACATTTGAGCCGACCTTTTGGCTTTATCTAGTACTTAGTAGTATGAAGTACCTAGGTACTTTCCGTCTGGCTGGCCGGCGTCGGTGAATCCTCGGCTCGCGGTGGCTCTCCTCTTCCGTGGCGCCAGCAAACCAACCCCCCGCGGTACGTACCGTCTACCCAGTGACCGCCCACATGTAACATGGAGAGCTCATCCCCGAGAGCTCATCCCCGAGAGCTCATCCCCGAGAGCTTCATTGTTCCATCGAACCAGACACCAACGCCAGCTTCATGTGCCCGCGCATAGCAAGAGAAGCCAACCATCAGCTAATAGCGGTCAGTTCCACGGGCTCGTAGAGCAGCGCGGCCATCCGCGTACTCTCAAGGCCTTTTCGATTGTAGCTCTTGGCTCTGCTGTCTCAGACTGCACCTTCGGGGGCAGTAGCTGTAGGAGACCCTATCGCGGCAACTTCAAAGATGTGATGGACAACCAGACAGCATGTCCGACCAAGAAGACAGGCCTCCTGGCGGAGAGCTTATATCCAATGACGGACCATTGTCTTCTCTGTCTCCGGAGCAAGACATGGACTCGGACGTCCCTCAGCTTGAAGAAGAAGAGATGGTTAATGGCGACCGACTCAATAATGGCAATCGCCGGCGTGACGTGCAAGACGGACAGGAAAATGCCTCCGAGATAAGCTCCATCGATACAAGCTTGGTAGACTCTGTCCCCCGAAGGGCAGTCAGTCCTGTCGACTCAGTAGCTTCAGGTCGCGGTGGTTCGCTGCAGGTCAGTCAAGATCATGGGTCCATCAACCTGTCGCATTTTATCCAGCTGCGCCGAACTAACTCTGCCGCCTAAGGGTTCGTACATGTCATCGGCTGGGAGCAGCGTCTTGCCGTCCTTAGCCTCCAGGCCCGGCCTTTCGAGCCCATCTCCGTCGTTCAGGCCATTCGATCGTCGATTCCAGTCTCGAATAGCGTCTCCCTCCTCCAACACGCCGCGCGCATCCTCACCCGCTTTCCTCTCGAGCCACAGCCTTAACGTTTCTCCCAGTTCCAACTCTAACCAGGCCGAAATAGACACGACGACCACAGCGCCCTGGGAAGTCGTGCGATGGACGAGACTTGCGAAAATGAACGGTCAGGCATTTTCTGAAGCAGGTCGTCGCAGTTTTGGGTCGCCAACTTGTCTTGCCGTCTCTACCCTGATCGTACTGGGCACATCCAAGGGTTTCATCTTGATATTTGACTCTCATCAGAATCTCAAAATGATTATGGGTCCGGGGACCAAAGGTTTGTTTCCAACAAACATCGCTCGAGTCGCGCCTTTGAAAGTTGCTAATTCCAAAAACGATAACAGCCGTCGAATCTGGTCCGATTACCGCCATCGCTATATCAGCGGACCATACTACTGTTGCTGGTGGCCACGCCAATGGTAATATCTTTACATGGGATACCAACCGGGCCTCGAGACCGTTTCTATCCATCCTTCATTTGGACGCAAGTCAGGTCGAAAATAGAACAACCGATGGTCATGTTTTGAATGCCGGCGTCGTTCATCTTGGCTTTCTAGGAACGCGCCACACAGCTCTGGTCTCAGCAGATGACCGTGGAATGGCCTTTTCACATCTGGCAACCAGAGGGACCGGTGCCTTGGGCCGAAGCGTGAAGACAACTAGGATTTTGGGCCGGTACCCCAACGCCCCGGCACCGTCGGGCAGGCCCATTAAACCTAGCACAGTTCTCGCTTTTTCTCCCTTGCCTCTTGGAAATGTTGAAAGAGCAACAGATACCATGGGCCTCACCGCCATGCTTACACCATATCTACTGGTTATCGTGTCCACGACACCGATTGCACAAACACAACACAAGTCGGCGCGCCCAAAGGATGTCCCTGCGCATAGTGCAATGACTGGCTGCCTTGCCTGGTTTCCGGCTGTCAAATTGAAGACTGCGGACACCTTTACCGGCAGCGAACTTTCCAACGTGAAGCTCGTTTATAGTTGGTCAAACGTCCTCACAGTACTCGATGTCGATGAGGTTCCTGGCGAGGAAAAAGACCAGCCTCCATCGCTCAGTTTCAAAGCCAGGAGGAGATGGAAATGCGAAGAATCCATCGCCGCAGCGCAGTGGCTTAGTAGGTCTGTGTTGGCCGTGCTTACCATCTCTCAGCGGTTGATCATTCTCGAGGAGAGAAGCATGCGCATGACTGAAGCGTTTGATTTGTTGCAAAAACACATTTACCATGCTGATCTCTTCTCAAAACAACTGCATACTCTTGTCGAGCAGCCCGATGATGATGACGCCAGCATGCATGGAGTCGTGGCCGATGCATTCTACATGAGCTTCAAGACCTACAAGGGTCGAATTTTTCTGCTTGGATTCAATGAAGTATCAATCGGAGCTCTCTCGAATTGGGCCGACCGTTTGATTGCAATGATGGAGACTGGTGATTACATTGCGGCCATAAAATTAGCAACCTCCTACTACATTGGCGACGCAGATAAGCTCACAGTCGGGCTGCCCGAGGACGCAGGCCTCCGACACGCCATGGTCAAAGACAAGATCGTGGAAATCATGTCCGCATCGCTGAAATACGCCTTTACGCGAAGAAAAAAACGCGAAGAGCATGACGATTCGGACCACTTGAGAGAACTGGCAGAAACTTGCTGCGCTGCATGTCGAGCACTAGAAACGCCCGAATTCTTGTTCGACGACATGTATGAATGGTACAGCGACGCGAGTGTCGAGGGACTGTTGTTAGAAACTCTCGAGCCCTGTATCCTTGACGAGACAATCACCATGATACCGCCCCTGGTGGTCAAGGATCTGGTCGCCCACTATGTATCTCAAGGCTGGGAAGGCCGGCTTGAAGAGATGATATGCCACATGCAAACAGCTACGCTCGACCTAGATCAAATCACGCTTTTATGCAAGCAACACAGTCTTTATGATGCGTTGACCTATGTTTGGAACCAGGCTCTTAATGACTACATTACGCCTATGATCCACATGCTTAGCCTCCTCGTGCCTCTCATGGTTGAAGATGAGATAAAGACTGGTGGCACCACAGAAGACGACTACTTCAGCGTCAATGCCCTGAAAATCTTTCCATATCTTTCCTACGTTCTGACTGGGAGGATTTATCCTAGCGGAGACCGGATGACCGAAAACGCAGCCGCCAAAGCCAAAGCAGAGATTTACTGGTTTTTTTTTTCTGGGAAAACCATAGAATGGCCGAAAAATAGCGGCAAAGAGTTCATCACGCGACCAAACGATGAATCGCAACCTGCCTTTCCTTACTTGCGCATGATCCTCAGGTTTGATGCGCCCAGTTTCTTGAGTTCCCTCAATGAGGCGTTCGAGGACAGCTTTCTGAACGAGTCATCAGATAAGCAGATCAATGAAGAATCCCGGATGGACATGCCGGAAGAGCAGATTTTCGGCTTGACGATTAACCGTCAGTACGTCGTATCTATTTTGCTCGATGTGATGAATGCCAAGGACTTCGCTTCCGAAGACACCATCTACCTGGACATGTTCATTGCCAGAAATCTCCCAAAGTTCCCGCAATATCTTCTGTTCTCCGGCTCAGCTCTCTCCAGAGTTCTGACAGGTCTTTGCGACTATCCCGGAGATGACCTTGCGGAGGATGCACAACTCAGTGCCGAGTATCTATTGTCTGTGTACCAGCCGTCCGACATGCAATCCTTCGTGCCGCTGTTCAAAAAAGCAGGTTTTTACCGAATACTCAAGCGCGTTTTTCGGGTAGAGCGCCAGTTCGGACATCTCGTTGCAACATACTTTGAGGATCCTGAAGATCAAGAGGCCGTTTTCGAATGCATTGCCGACTGTCTGCGTCCGCAGAAGGAGCTGGATTCACGGCAATTGCAGGAAGTGCACCACGTTATTCAACAACACAGTCGTGATTTGCTAGCGCTCAGTCCTGAGCAGACCGCCGATGTTCTGGCCCGACAAGCAACTTCAGTTCATGAGCATGTTGTTGAATCCGCAGCGGCGGACCCGGAGCTTCAGCATGCATACCTAAAAGCTTTGCTTGAACCCCAAGGCGCCAACGGTGAGAATAGTCATCAGAGCGATCAGGGCCTGATTGAACGATACGTGCAACTTATGTGCAGATTTGACGCGTCCCATGTCACGACCTTTGTCAGCAGCATGCAGCCTACAGACCTGCGTCTGGACAAATTGCTTCCCACAATGGAGGAGACGGGAGTTGTCGATGCCGCAGTTGTCCTGATGGCGCGGGATGGCCAGGTCAACGAAGCCATGGATCGTTTGATCCGGCACTTGTTTTCCCTCGAATCAGCATTACAAGGTATCTTGTCTGAGGGCCACGAATCTCTCTCCGACAAAAGCAAAGACGTCGAAGCGGCTGTGATGGAAATACTCGAGAGCCTTCAAAAGTACGTCCATGTGGGCATATGGCTATGTCAGGGCCAGACGAAAACCTCCAAGAAAGTCAAGGTGGTCACAAAGGGCAACGGTGTCGTGGATGAGGGTCTATCGGCAGATGAACTGTTGTGGCTGAAATTGATTAATGCCTGCGTGCAACTGACACAAAAGCTTTCGCCTGCTATCCAGGGTAACCTTCATGCATCGGCTTTGAATGCAGAGAAGGTGCTTGCCCTTCATCGGTCGCTGGTTCAGCACACGTTTACTGCTCTTCTCACGGCAGCCTCCGGTCAAACGCAGGTGGCGACGGGCTCAAATTTGCTGTCCAAGGCAGGAAACAATCCGTCTTTTTTGAGAATCTTGCGAGCCTTCCTTGCCAGCGCGGCAGCATCGTCACCGAATTTGGCTGAGCTTCGAGGCGTTTTGGGCTCAATTTTCGCAGCGTATGCCTATGAGGAATCGATCCTCCGACTATCCAATCGCCTGCTAGAACGAAGTCTGTTCATGAGCGTCAGTCACTCGGTACAGCTGCGCCTACGGGGATGGCGGCCCAAAGGATCTACATGCGAGGCATGCGGCCGGCGAGTCTGGGGTCCTGGGGTCGCTGGCGGTTCCGTCTTTGAGGCTTGGGAAGACAAGCAGTTGGCGGAAGAGGCGGCCCGGAGAGACAGGAAACTTTGGCTCGCGGAGAAGGCGAAAGGCAAGACGGGAAAGTCGAATGTCAGCAACAAAGGCAAGGGTCCGGACATGCGCCCATCCAGCAGCAGCATGCCAGCAGAGCCAGATGCGAGTGCGGGCGGCAGAGATGCACCTTTGGGCCCGCTGGTAGTACTGGCATGCCGCCATGTCTACCACCAGAGCTGTCTGGACTCGTTGCAGGAAAAGCAGGAGACCAATGGGACTGGGAGGGAGCGCGAGTACAAATGTCCCATTGACGGCTGAGCACTGAGCACGGTGGCCAAGAGAGGGAGATGCGAGATGCGAGATGCGAGACGCGAGACGCGAGACGCGAGACGCGAGACGCGAGACGCGAGACGCGAGACGCGAGACGCGAGACGCGAGACGCGAGACGCGAGACGCGAGACGCGAGATGTACCATGATCATATATATGCCATGACCATTTGAGACATTAGCGCTGCCATTTCATGTTGATTTGCAACGTCGAATCCACCAAGATTATGAAGACAAGATATAATAATTATTTTAATTTGATTGCATGTACACATGTATGCTTGTACGATGCATACTACTTAAGTACCTAAGTACCTAAGTAAGAGGTAGGTAAGTATTTTTAAGGGGTACGTGACGGCTTCCCGTGTCGGTCACTCCCGGCTCCACTCTCGGAACCAGCCCTGCAAGCTCGGCTTCGGCTTCGTTTTCCATGCAACACCATCGTCCCATCGTCCCATCATCACGACCATCCCGTCCTCCCACTCCTTTGACTCGGGCGCAAATGATCACTTGCGCCCATCATGCCAGCTTCGTCCGAGGAAGAAGACGGCGACTGCCTCTGCGACAACCAATCGTCCGCATCGAGCTCCGACCACGACTTCCCGCCACGCCCCCTGTTGCAAAACTACTTTGCGCCGCCCTTCTACGGACGACCTCCCACGCCGCTGCCTCCCTCCCCGTCGCTGACGTCCCTCCTCCGACCCTCGCGCCCCACAACGCCGAGCCCGTCCGACGATGAAAACATTGCGCCCGTGACGCGCGCGGCACCCAAAGTGCCCACGTACGAATACTACGGCTTTGTGCTCTACCTCTTCAGCAGCCTCACATTCCTCATGTACCTCCTCTGGAGCTATCTGCCCTCACCGTTCCTCCACGCCCTCGGGATATACTACTACCCCAACCGGTGGTGGGCGCTCGCCATACCGGCCTTCATCGTCATGCTGCTGTGCTACATCTACGTCGCGCTGGCGGCCTACAACACGGAGATCCTGACGGTGCCGATGCGTAGCGTCGAGACGATTGTGGACGGCGCGGGGAAGCCGGCCGTCATTGACTCCAAGGGCCGGCTGCGGGGGAGTGGCAGGAAGGAGAGGAAGTGCGACAGCGGGGGCCGGTTGCGGTGGAGGGAGATTTGGAATGAGGGGACGGATGCGGTCATGGACATTCCGCTGGCGGGGGTTTGTGAGGTTTTGTACGGGGAGGGGAGGGAGGATGCTGATTTGGCTGGCGCGGGTTGTGATGAGAGCCATGGCAACCATGGCAACCATGACAACCATGACGACCATGACGACCATGACGACGACGACGACGACGACGATAACAACCATGCGTATTGAGGATGAGACTCTGGGTGCGTGAAAAGGGGTAATTAATTGGCTGGAGCGGATAGATAGATGTATGGGAAGAAGGAGGGCCCGGGGCGTTTGGGATTTCGATTTCTTGGGAACTGGGTAGGCGGATGGCCTTTATTGTTTAGACAACGTGGTGGGCATTCTCTGGCATATCGGGAGCAGCGGTCATGTACATGGCTTGCGTTGCGTAAGTAGGTAGATGCAAGTGTATTTTTGCTTTTCCCCATTTGAGTAGTTTTGTCTAATACATCGATGGGACAGGGGGCAGGTTTTTTTTTTTTCCCAAGCCCCCCAAAAAAGAAAAGAAAAAACAACCGCATCTTGAGCAAGTGATATCCTCTTGGTCTTCAACAACCACAACCTTGAACCAACAATGCCTTTGTTGCTCGCAACTGGCCAGTCTGGTCCGTCTGGTTTTTGCGAGTCGGACGATGGACCCACTTCCCCACCTCGCGGCACAGCCTTGCTGCAAGGCTACCAAGCTTGGCCAAAAATTTCCATGTCCACCACACGCGAGGATCCTGTCCAGGTTTCTCTTTTTTTACAAGCTGAGGTTTTTTATGTGAAGAACAAAAAAAAAACGCCGGCTCCTGAGAATCATTACTCGACATTCGCGTCTTGACACCGCACACAAAAGAACCGGTGCTCCAGACGTGCCTTTTCTTTTTTTTTTTTCCCAATTTTTTGTACCCCCCGAATCATGGATATCTTCAAAGTCTTGTCCCGCGGGACAAAAAGGCCAGCCGGCACTACCAAACACAGTACCCCAGCCCAATTACCGTCAGCCGGCACCAAAGCCAACCCGCAGCTCTACCACGATGCGGTCCGCGGCATGAAGCGTAAGCGGCCCGCGGCCGGCAACACAGAAGCCCCCGTTCCTGCAGACGAGCTGCCCATTGTCGATTTCTTCGCCGCCGCTCCCAAGCAGGACACCTCCGCGAGCAAACAGGGTCAAAAAGCACACGAGGCGGAACGAGCACCGAGTCCGGAGGAATCTCTCGTTCCGCCGACGGCGACGGCCAAGAAACTGACGGAAGACGAGTGCCGACAGTTGCTACGGTCGCATCGCCTCAAGATTGCCTTGCTGTCGAAACACGAGGAGCAGACAATAAACGATAAGAAGAAGAAGAAGAAGACGACGACGAAGAAGAAGAAGCAAAAGGATGCTGGCCTGGAAGACAACAAGGGGGAAGAGGAGGCCAAGAACAACAAGAGGACGAGGAATTTATTCCCACAGCCGTTGGAGTCATTCGGCGACTTGCATAGGACGTATGGCCTTTCGCGGACCGTTGCGGAGAACCTGGTTCGCCAGAGCTACCGACTCCCGACGGAGGTGCAGATGGGCAGCTTGCCTCTGCTGCTCAGTCCCGAGCTTGCCTTGACGGAGGAGGTGGGGAGCCTGGAGCACGGGGTGGACTTTTTGGCCATCGCGCCCACGGGGAGTGGCAAGACGATTAGTTTTCTGATTCCGACCATTGACAAGATCATCAAGCGACGAGAGCGGGGTGGCATTCGCGGTGTGCGGGAGCTGGAAGCCTTGATTGTAGCCCCGACGCGGGAGCTGGTGCATCAAATCACGAATGAGGGCAACAAGCTTGTTCAGGGGACGGGAATCAAGATTGTGGCGATGAAGAAGCAGACGCAGCTGGCTGCTGAGCAGCAAATTATTGCTGAAGATAGCTCAGAGGACGGGGACGACGACGACGGGGACGACGACGACGACGAGTCAGAACCAGAGCAACACACGGGATTTCAAGGACAAAAGACCAAGGGCAGTGGCAAGAAGGCCAAGAAGGCCAAGAAGCCTCACCCCGAGACCAAGACGGACATACTGGTCACAACACCACAACTTCTCCTCAATTTTCTGCAATCCGGACCGAGCGGCACGCACAAGGTCCTGCCGACGGTGCGGGATTTGATCCTAGATGAAGCCGATGTCCTCCTTGATCCGCTCTTCCGAGAGACCACGCTGGCGTTGTGGACGGCCTGCACCAACGAGAACCTACGGATCTCGTTCTGGTCCGCTACAATGGGGTCCAACATCGAGGCATTAGTCACGGAGGAGCTCAAGATGAGGGCCGAACAGCACACGGGAAGCGCACAAAAGCCATTTGTGAGACTGGTGGTGGGGTTGAAGGACACGGCAGTGCCGAACATTGTCCACAAGCTCACGTACACGGCCAGTGAACAGGGGAAACTGCTTGCCCTGCGTCAACTTCTCCATCCTACGAGCGGCGGCGGCGGCAGCGGCGACGACTCCTCAGGTCCGCCGCTGCGGCCGCCATTCCTCGTCTTCACGCAGACGATTGATCGAGCGACGGCGCTTCACGAGGAGCTCAAGTACGACATCCCCCTCGAGGCGGGCGGGTCGTCGCGCATCGCCGCCCTGCATAGCGCCCTCGCCGACTCGGCCCGGTCGGATATCGTGCGCCGGTTCCGCGCCGGCGACATCTGGGTGCTCATCACGACGGACGTGCTCGCGCGGGGCGTCGATTTCGCCGGCGTCAACGGCGTGGTCAACTACGACGTGCCGGGCTCCGCGGCCGCGTATGTCCACCGCGCGGGACGGACAGGTCGCGCCGGCAGACGGGGCGGCGTGGCGGTGACGTTGTACACCAAGGAGGACATTCCCTTTGTCAAGACGGTCGCCAACGTGATTGCCGTGAGCGAGAAGCAGGCCGGCAAGACGGGCGACCAGGCGGGCGTGCAGAAATGGCTGCTCGATGCGCTCCCCAACGTGGCCAAGGCGGACCGGAAGAAGCTGAAGGAGCGGGGCGTCGAGTCTCGGCGGAGCGGGAGTAAGATTACGTCCAAGAGCGGCTATGAGAGGACAAGGGAGCACAACCGGAGGGGAGCCATGGAAGCGAACAAGAGGAGGAGGGTGGAAGGCGTCGAGGGTCGCGAGGAGGACGACGGGGACGAGGAGGAGTGGACTGGTTTGGGTTGAGAATGACGGCGGCAAGGACCTGTATCGTCACTACCTACTGTCATACGGTTTTAATGGGTGAAGCTCATGCGCGAGAGGCCCGTCTCGTCTGGCCGGCGTCATGCTACGATGTTGCGACGCCAGATCGTGTTGGACCGACAAACACATGCTCGGGACGCACGTATTGGGAGGTTTCTGGTTGTCAATCTACACATGCAGACATTGTACATACATAGATATATACATACATATGTACATGTGTTCATGCATACACCTCTACTCTCTGCCTCGGCCTTCAAGTACCTAGTAGGTAGTATGTACCCGTTCAGCCTTGAAGGTGGAAAAACCAGTCTGTAGACCACCTGGGGTTTTTGCGAGTAGCTCAGGTGGGTTGGGGGGTCGTAACTCAGTTGACCTGGGAAGCCGGTGGGTTGTGTATCGCAATTCTATTGGCTATATAATCTCCTAATGCCTTAATCGCAGCCTTTAATCGCAGCCTTTAATCGCAGCCTTTAATCGCAGCCTTTAATCGCAGCCTTTAATCGCAGCCTTTAATCGCAGCCTTTAATCGCAGCCTTTAATCGCACGCAGCCTTCAATCGCACACAGCCTTCAATGACACACAGCCTTCAATCGCACGCAGCCTTCAATTGCACATAGCCTTTAATTGCTCCCTTTACAAATTAAATACCCCTAATAGGGGGCTTTTGCAATTAATTTAATTTAGTGTGGCCTTAGAAATACACAGCGAGGCATAGGTGGACTATATGTGGGCCATATATGGGCACTAGGAGATTATATAGCCAATAGAATTGCGATGCACAACCCGCTAGCTTCCCAGGTCAACTGAGGTACGACGGGGTTCCAGCAAATCTCAGGTCCAACGAAGCTGGCGTCAGGTCCAGAGTGGAGCAAAGCCTACTTAATTAGGTAGGCGGTATGGGGAAGCACAGTATTAAAAATCACTAGCTTTAGGGGGCTTAAAGGAACCTTAGGGGGCTTTTAGGGGGCTTTAAAGGGCATAAACCGCGGATATGCTTGGCATATGCGTGGCATTTACCCACTAAATTCACTAGCCTTAGGGGGCTTTAGGGGGCATTAAGGGCTGTAGGGATATACAGTGTGAAACGATTTTTTGTATACTGTGCAACTTTCAATTCTGCCGCCTTTTTGCTCCGCTCTGGACCTGACGCCAGCTTTGCTGGACTTGAGATTTGCTGTGTGCCCAGGTACGACCCCCCAACCCAGCTGAGCTGTAGACTCGAAAAAACCACGGCGCTCAAGCATGTCCTTCCAGACGACTATTTATCCCAACTTGCCACGACTATCATTCCTTTGCCAAGTCTTGGAAAAAGAAATGAAACTGGTGATTTTCGAGTCGACGACCAGCAGCAACATACCCTTGGCCAACACGCAATACCGGGGGCCAGATTTGGTCGTGACGCAGCCAGGCAACATTCCCCATCTCAACCCCTTTCGTCTTTCTAAAGAAACATCGGCGGTTGGCCGATATGCTCGACCGCAGGGAGACGTTTCTACGCATCAGGCGGTGCCGTCACTCCCGCGGCCCAAGGACGAGAACAAGAATCGCGTGTTCAAGCCCAAGGGGCTCCATGCGCTCACGGACTATTGTCGGCGAGTCTCCATCTCAATCTCAGGCAGCATGTGGCGTCCAGAAACATGGCCATTAAACGAAACAACGAGCAAGATGATGCGTTTTGTTTCAGCCCCCCCCCCCCCCCCCCTCAGCCCTCATTACGGGGTCCTCGGAGCCTCGGCATGACATCCGGGGAAGTCATGGCCATGTGAGGACGACGTGTTGAAGGAGATACGAGGGGGAAGAACGCATCGAGCGTCGGGCACATGTCCTGGAAGAAGCATCCCGATACGCGGCTGGATCGCGCCGTCTCTGCATCCAGGAACGCTCTCGGCACATGGCGCCGCATATTGCAATCCGCACGCAGACAACCCCCGACTTCTTGGACAGGCCGCCACTTTTTCCTGGCCCTGGGAGGACAGAGGCCATCGGGGATCATGGCATCGAGGGCAGGGTCCTGGGAGAGGGAGAAGGGGGAAAAAAAAAGGGCAGTGGTGGTGTGCGGGCTGGGCTTCGCGTCCCATCCCACGGGACATCCGATCAGGCTGATCCGAGAGGGATGCTCTCCACGGCCAACTCGGTGTCTTTTTGGTGGTCACGAATATGTACGGTGCTCTGTTCCGGCTTCGTCCTCGCAGACATGACATGACGGGCTGTCCTGCCCAATGTCCATGGTCGGGTAGACTGCCTGCCAGACCAGGCGCTAGACGTCGTGGCTGGGCCTTTTCTTGGACCGCATCACGCACGCACAGGGTAGCTAAGTACCTAGGTAGCTATTGCGGCGCTCCTCCCCTCCTTCCCCCCCTCCGGCTCCTCCGGGTCTTGTGCCCGTGCCGACAGGTCCTGTCGGCGACGCGACTCCTCATCCAGATTTTCTCGGTTGTCCCTGGTGGGATAAAAAAAAAAAAAGACACGACGCAGCGCAGACGCAAGGCAACAAGCGGCCCCCGCCGGACCCCCCTCCACCCTCGTGAGGAAAGACGGGGGGGGGGGGCCGGATTTGTGGGTTGTGGGTTCAGGCACACAGGCATAGGCTGCCCCGTACCCGAGTGTTCATTGATACGTTGGTCTGCGGTGACCCGCTTTTGGTGAAACGAGGGCGCATGCAAATTCTTGGTCAGGGCGGGAAGGAGCAGTGTGTGGGTGGGTGGGTGCTTTTGTGGCTGCGCTGCATGGTGAGTTGTTCCTGCAGTTGGTGGCGGTGGCTCCTGCCTGCGACCAGACGAGAGCGCGCCTGCAGGCGGTTGGTTGGCAGGTGCAGACGCAGGCGCAGGCGCAGGCGCAGGCGCAGGCACAGGCACAGGCACAGGCACAGGCACAGCGCAGGGACGAGTGGGCGGACGACCGGACGCATAGCATGTGCACCCCGAGGCAGCTGCCGTTTCTCGTCCATGTTGATGTTGGTCTTCGTCTTCGTCTTCCCGTCAACCTGCTCTGTTCTGCGGAACCACGGCGTTGAATCTTGACCACGATGCTGCTCTCTTTATTTCCATGGACTGTTCTGCAGCAGCCGTCTTCCCCCCTGCCCCCCCACTCTCCCCTGGCCGGCTATGCACGTCGATTCCTTCCGTGGCCGGCTGGCCTGCTGGCCTGCGGGCCTGCTGACCTTTTTGGCCCTCGCGTGCCTCGCGTGCCTCGCGTGCCTCGCGTGCCTCGCTTCCGATCCGACCCAACAACGGACGACGACGACGACGGGGTTGGCTGCCCGTCCATTGTTCGAACAGCCATCGATCCAAGACGGACGGACCAGACCAGACGGACCAATGTCTGGGCGCCAGCCACCACTGCCACCAACTAGCACCACTAGCACCAGACTGGACTGCTCTCGGGGCCGCCAAAGGGGCGCCCGATGCCTGGCGTGTCAGAGGTTGGTTGGTTGGCTCCTTCGGATTCGCACGGCCAGCTTGCGCTGGTGCACTCGTCGACTCATTCTCCATGACGGCTATTGTTGTGCGTCGGGCTGGATTCCGCCAAACGTTGAACAGGCGGACGCCCGCTGTACGTGACGTTGACGGTCGAGGGGGCCACGGCAGCCGTTGTCCCCTGTCTGCCCTGCCCTGCTCTGCTCTGCTCTGCTCTGCTCTGCCAGCATGGCGCCTGTGTGTGCGCGTGCGTGTGCGGGTGTGAGCCCTGTCTGTGCATGCGGACCTGGTTGATGATATTGCATGTACCTACCTAGGCATGCACCACATGTATGTACACCAGGCATGCATGTACATACATACATACATATGTACATAATGTATGTATATTCTTTGCTGACTCGGTCGCCCAGCTTCTCGTCTTGTGCCGGCGCCTGCTATCAAAACCGCGCACAACCGTCTCCTTGATTCGTCCGCTCCCTTGTACGCCCCCCTGTCGATGCCAAGTGTTCCCTCCCTGGGTCCAAACCAGCGCTGACACCGACCATACATAGTGTGCATTGTTGTACCTCACAGCGCCAGGAGTAGTCTTCCGCCCCCTCAATCTCAATCCGGGCCGGTAACATCGGCATCAGCCCCCCCCCCACCCCCGGTCACATTGTATTGTACTATGTACGGGTTGCCATTTGCCATTTGGTGATAATACTCGGGAGGACCCCCATTCCACCCACCAGCCATTTCATTTGCTCCTCCTCCTTCTTTTTTCCCCTTGTTTCTCATCTCCTTTCTTTTACAAGTAGACGCCTACGGGGCCGCTGTCGTTTCCATCCTTGCTCTGCAAATCCGCTCCTTTGCCAAACCCCCCTCCTCCCGGTGAGAGGGCTCAAACGATCGATTCACCTGCCACTCCTTGTTCCGCAATCTGCTCACCTATTCGTCGAGCAACTCGTACATCCTCAGCTTCCTCGCAGACATTTTGCCGCACTCCACGTGTTCTGAGGCTAGTTATTGTCTTGACAAATATAGTCTATCCAGTACCACACGGACCCGCAGAGCTCAGACAGGATATACTGAACAAGGTCAGTTTAAAAACATGTCGTCGGGAATAGGCCCTTCTTGCAAGGCATCGCCGACTCGGCACTTCCTTGGTCTTTCTACCTCTTCGAGATGTGACGAGTTTGCTCCTTTTCACGCCTGCATCCCCTTTGTTGCTCACGCTGACATGTTCCTTTAGCGTTGATCGCTTAGACACGAGCAACACGCATTCTTGTTTTGGAGAAACAATGAAGTACACCACGTCTCTCCTCCTCGCCTCGGCGGGATGGGCTTCGGCTCTCAAACAGCAGTGCTCTGGGAAGGCCACGAATGAAGGCGGGAACTGGTTCTGCGGCGCTGTCGATCAGATCATCTACCAGGGCATCAAGGGCGCCGGCAAGTTCCAGGCCGTTACGCATATGGGATCCGCTGGCGAGTGTCATTTCCACGAGAAGGCATTCAGCGGTCCGCTGGCTCCTCTGGATGAGGATGTAAGTGGCTTCTGCGCTCAGTCATTAACCATTTCCAACCATCCATCGTCCCTGCCGTCCATGTGACTTTGGCGGGAATCCCTCCTGAATTCGGAGGACCCAAGGACGTGGTCAGATTCTAATATGTTTTGGCCTCATTAGCTCTCCATCCACATCCGAGGCCCCTTCTCCCTCAAAGAATTTGCTGTCTATAACCTCGCTCCCTCGAAACACAAGCGTGACACGGAAGTCGAGGCTGAACCCGAGGCCGAAGCCTCTCCTCAAGTTGCTGCTGCGCACGCTCACAAACACGCCCACAAACACCTACACCGCCGCGCGCACCGCCACAAGCGTGAAACGGTCTTCGCCACCATTAACAACAAGCTTGTCTCGTGGGAGAACAACTGGTTTGGCCCTCCCGCCAACAAGCCCGCCGACAAGCCCGCCCCGGCCCCGGCTCCTGCACCGGCTCCTGCACCGGCTCCTGCACCGGCTCCTGCACCGGCTCCTGCTCCTGCTGCCAAAGCTGGAGCCGCCGCTGCCCTCAAAGCCGCCCTTCCCGACAGTTCCCCTGACTCGGAAAAGCCGAAGAGCGAGCCCAAGGACAAGCCTGCTCCCTCGGGCTCTGACTGGGACCGTATTGCGTACTATAATGCTGAGAAGAAAATCGCTGAAAACATCGTCTTTTTGGGCAATTACGGCGGTTCGGGCTCCGGTGTGTTTGATACGTAAGTCTCCCCAGATTCCTCACTCATACACTCTATCAAGAGAACGAGCATCCGTGCTCTTGGTAGCGTTTCCCTTTGGATTGTGGCAAGAAGAAAAGAACAAGAAAAAAAAAACCTCCGAGGCAGCTCATCTAACATTGGAAAACAGTACCTGGGGCGCGTCTCTCGCCTACCTCAACGCCAAGGGTGACGGCGGCGCATCGTCCCCTCAAATCCTCTCGGACGTCGAGATTCCCTCCAACAAGGAATTCGCCATCTTCTCGGCTGAAAAATGCGACGAGTCGTGCGGCTACGTCCGCGCCAAGGACGTCGCCTACAAAGGTTTCGCTGGAGCCAACAAGGTATTTCTCTTCAAATTCAAGATGCCTCTTGACGGCGACCGTTCCTTCAACGGTGACATGCCCGCCCTCTGGGCTCTCAATGGCCGCATTCCCCGTACAGCCCAGTACAACGCTTGCTCCTGCTGGGGTTCAGGCTGCGGCGAAGCCGACATTTACGAGGTCCTCGCCTCAGGTGACACCAAGTGCAAGAGCACTTTCCACTTGGCCAACGGTGCTGGATCATCCGACTACTTTGATCGCCCTGTGGACTCGTACATCAAGGTCGCGGCTGTCTTCCACGAAGATACCGCCAGCGTTTCCATCAAGAAGCTTGACGACAACGTTGACTTTTCCAAGGGTCTTGACGACGCTACCGTCATGAGCTGGTTGTCTCAGCCCAAAGACCACAAGAAGCTCCAGCTGAGCAGCCTGTTCCAACTTTTGAACTAGCACATATTCTAGGAGCGCGTCCGTGCGGCATGAAATTTTAGGATTGAATAGCGGGAGGGCAAAGCGGCAAAACTGTTGAATTGGGCCGGTTTCAATTTTTTTTTCCTCTTTCCCCTTCAACACCCGATGATGCTATATTTTTCCATGTCGCTTTTTTTTTTCTTGGATTCTATGTATCTTATTGATTTGCGACTACATTTTTTATCTGGGGATAGTGGCGACCCATGACTTGCTTGTATATCCTTGGCCTGGAATGGCATCGTAGCGCTTGCAGCTTTTTTTTTTCGTCCTTGAATGACGGCAAAATCCATGACTATTTTGGTGTATTTTAATTTTTGTGACCTAGAATGATGTCATGACGCTAAAAATGGAGGAGTGCTTCCCCTGAGCGATCGGCAGACATGTTGCGGCGTTGACGCTAAGGGGAGCGAGATGCTCGACGTGATTGAAATGCCATGTTCATCACGCAGATCTGGTCTATTTAATGTACAGTGTTGCACAGAGGGTAAGATACAGAAGACGAGGGCATGTACTCTTTTTTTTTTTTTTTTCTCCCCCTCCAACTCCAAGACCTAACCCGCGTTTCCTTGGCCGTCCGGACCCTTGTCCTCGGACGACAGGCCGACGACGTTGCGGAGGGTGCCGAAGCTCAGGCAGTCGCTGATGCGGTTTGCCCCGGAGAACAACATGACGAGTCGTTCTACGCCGCAGCCCCAACCACCGGTGGGCGGGAGGCCGTAGTCGAGCGTCTTGATGTAGCTCGCGTCCAGAGGATACATCTCCCACTCGTCCTCGTCGGCGTCGTCGTCCACTTCTTGGGGCTCGGTCGGCGGCGCGGCCTCTTCGGCGAAGCCGACTTGGCCGTTGGCCTTGTTGACGAGGGTGCGGTGGGCGGCCAGCTTGCGCTTCTGCTCCTCCGGGTCGTTCTCCTCCTCGTACATGTTGGCGAGCTCGCGGCCGCCGACGAAGAGCTCTGCCCTTGCCGAGACGAGCTGGTAGGTATTGGGGCAGAGGAAGCCCTTGGCGAGGGGGGACATGCACGCCGGGTGGTTGATTATGAAGAGCGGTTCGGTGAAGGACATGGGCTCCAGGTAGACGGCTGCGAGCCGGTCGAGGAGCCTGGGCAGCGAGCTGGGAACCTCGCCGGGGAGGGCGATGCCGGCCATCTTCAGCGCGGCGAGCAGTTCGGGGAGGGCGTCCTCCTCGCGGGAGAGTTTCGGCAGGCGCAGGCCGAGGGCTTTCTCCAGCGCAGGGATGAATTCGACCTGCCTGAATGGCCGGACGAACCGGGACAGGTCGATGGGCGGCAGGGTCGTGAGCTGCGTTGAGATGAGGCCCTGGGCATGTTTGGCCAGTCCGTGAAGCAGTTCCTCCGTCTCCCTGATCAGGTCGGCCAGGTTGGTGTAGGCGCTGTAGAACTCGCACATGGTGAACTCTGGGTTGTGCGTGGCATCCACGCCCTCATTTCGGAACGCGGGGCCAATCTCGAATACCTTGTCCACGCCCCCGACGACGAGACGCTTCAGCCAGAGCTCAGGAGCTACGCGAAGCGCAAGGTCCTTGTTGCGGAATTCCGTGGATCGGGTGACAAAGGGCCGCGCGATGGCGCCTCCGGCGTTCTCGGCCAGGATGGGCGTCTGGAATTCCAGAAAACGCTTCGAATGGAAGTAGTCCCGCATGTACTTTGTGATTTCGGCCCGCAGCCTCAGCACGTCAACCACCTCCTTGTTGACGAGCATGTCGAGGGGCCGCTCGGCCATCCTGGTTCTGGGGTCGGTGAGTTTGTCCGGAATCTGCTCCATGGCCGGGGCGATCAGCTGTGGCATCTGGTTGGCTTCCAGGGTAGGCTCTCCGGCCTTGGTACGAGTGGGATGGCCAGTCACGGCTACGGACGGACCTTTTTGTCAGCCAGCATCACCGGGAGCGGTTTCTCTCGTCATGGAGCAAGGGAACAGGGGGGGGGGGGGGGGCAAAGGAGGAGAAGGCCTACAGATGTGGTCGCCTATCTCGATGAGGTTTTTGAACAAGGAAAACTTTTTGAGCCGTAGGAGGCTGTCTGATACACACTTATTCTTGTTGACCATGACCTGCACTTTCTGGAATTCGTTGACCAGGTCGAAGAAGACGAGGCCCTTGCCGAATACGCGCTTTGACCGCACACGGCCATTTAATGTCACCTCCTCACTGGACCTCGATGTAGGGAACTGCTCTAGGAACTCTGGGACGCTCCTGCGAAATCTGGACGACTCTAGTCGAGGATACGGTTCAGGGTAGAGTGCATCTTCAAATTTTTGGTCTTCACGAAGCTCATCACGCCGATGCTGCTTGAACGGCGAGACGGGCTCGGTTGCTGCCGCCTCTTGAGGAACGGCGAATCTCGAAATCCTATTCTTGGCATCTGGTTGGGAAGAGAGTGAGCGTCGGTGGCCGGAAGAGGACGTGGACATGGACGACATGCTCGCGAGCACCGTCTCGGAAGGCGACGCGCCCGTCCGCGCCGACGCGGCTCCGCGACTGGCAGCACATGGCCGCGAGATGGCCGACTGGCGAGCCCATCGGAGGCAAAGCATTGGTCTCATTGCGCCTTTTCAAAAGCCCATGGTTAGCTGTCATTGTTGGCGACCCGGTTTGGCAGACACGAGGAAATTCAGAGACGAGATGGTGGTTATCAGGCATTGGGCATTGTGTAATCACGCACGACCAGAAAAGGTCGCGTCAGTCGCAGCGGTTCTGAAGCGAAAATGCGAGTTCATCATGGAAAAAAGAAGGCAGGTCGTCTTCGGAGAGAAACTGGAGTCACGAGAGGCACTTACAATCATAGCGATGCAGCCGGAGCAGTTGCCCCAAAGGAGAATTGGGAGAGCTTGGGAAATTCCAAATGCCACAACGCCGGCGTAAAGTAGCTCGGAAGGGGAAAAAAAGAAGAAAAAAAAAAAGCCCCCATCACACTTGGTGGGCCACGACGCTGAAATCATATATAAGATGGAATTAGTAATTTCCTTACGTAATCTACCTCGGTAGTTACATAATCTTCCGTAGTATAGTGGTCAGTATGCAAGCTTGTCACGCTTGAGACCCGGGTTCAATTCCCGGCGGGAGAGGTTCATCTTGTGTCATTCGTTCTTTTTGCTGTTCTTTACTTTTTCTCCAAGCTATCCTCGGAGGATGGGGGCGCATTTTGTCTTGCATTGGCGTGGTTTACCGATGAGCTTGTGTTGGGTGAAGGGGAAGCGTTGCCAAGACCATGAACACAGATTGGTGATATTTTGCAGTGCAGTGCTACTGCAGGCAGACTTCTCGCAGAACAACACTGAATTGCCACAGGCTGGTCAGGGGAGCTGCTTCATCACAAGAGGCCGTCAGTTGTGCAACCTGCATATTGTGCATGTTGATCGTTTCAAGCGGGGTTACGTCCACGTTGACATGTGTACCGATCGAGGGGATAGGACAAAATATCATACAGTGGATTTCTACGTAGAGCAAAGTGGCAAAGAAATAGAAAAGAAGAAGAAGAAGAATCCTAAAACAAGTCTCGAAAATGAGAAAACCCCGTCCGATCAAGGGTGTACGTCCCGTCGGCTGCATCCGTCGCCAGATCAGAGGACGGCTGCATCCGCTCGTTTCCGACGAATTGGAATACATTCAGACCCACGTAGGCCTCGAACAAATGTGCAAGTTCGCTCTGCATCTTCTTGCCGTTCTGATCGACCGAGTGCTCCGCCGACACGTTGTTCTGATGGTCTTGAGCGGGCAAGCCCACGTGCGTAAAAGGAGACTGGCCGAGGGAATTACCGCCATCCAAAGTACGACCCCTGGCGAGGCCAATCATTCCGAGAGCGGCGCTTGAATGCGCGTCGTCTCCGTCATCAAGACCGAATCGCGGTGCCATATCTTTGAGCGATCTGATGACGCGCCACAGTCGTTTGGACACCCAGCTCTTGGCCGAGAGGTCTTTGATCAAGTCCAACGCTAAGTAAAACTCTTCTCGGCACTCGGCGCTGAAGCCGAGGGGTGCGTGGACTGATGCCAGAAAGACCACGGCTATTGCTGACGCAAGGAACTGGCTGTAGAATACCTGGGCGCGCTGGTATAGATGGGTCGTACTGTTCAAGTGGTTGAGGTACTGGATAGTGTCTTTGGCCAGGCCCACGACCAGCTGCGCATACTCGGGATGCTGCACAATGCTTGCTGCACTGTGCAAAATCGGAGTGTAGAGCCAAATGCGAATCTAGTCCGTAGTAAGCATATCAGTCCTTTTTGAGAGTTGCTGCCATGGGCAGTACTAAGAAGAAGAAGAAGAAGAAGAAGAAGAAGAGAAAAACACGCACTTGGTTCAGCCTCAGATACGTCCAGATTCTGAGCCGCTGTAAATTATACGACGGCGTCGACGACATCTGTTTCTCCTTGTTCCAATCCCGAACCTTGACTTCATCGGGGACCGTTTCATACCATTCAAGAATCTCGCCATCGAGGCGGTCGATTTCCTCGTGCCTCAGCTCGCGGGCCAGAACAGGACCAAAGCGGGACACCTGGCGCCAAACCCTGGCCCCAATACGAGAGTATGTAATCATGGCAACTAGGAAGGGATATTCCTCCTGTGAGAATCCACCACATCGTCAGCAAAAGAGAACCAACGCCCACTGACAATCGGCTGTTGTCGCTGGCGCTCACCGGTAATGGCAGGTTAGGATCAATATCTTCATCCTGGACAGCAAAGGGTAGGCCAGTGCCGAACGCCCATCGACGATCTAAAACATAGGCCGACCAGAAACTGTTGAGAGCATTTTTTCTTTCGGCCTCATCCCGAATCTTCAGTAGACCTCTCTTCTGGTGGAGGCCCGCCTCCAGACAGAGCCTCACGACTTGGCCAATGACTCTCCACGACAAGACCTCGTCGTTGGACAGAAACCTGTAGCCGGCTACGAGGCATAAGAGTGGTAGGCTGCCAACATCACTGGCATCTGACATGAGCTTCCTGTTGACCACCGCCTCCATGCTCTCGTACAGGCGGATGGCCTTTTCACTATGGCCGTGTGACTCTAGCGCCAACGCACAGCACATGACCATCTTGAGCTGCAACGTCTTGTCATGATTCATGACCTCTGGCCATTGTTGATGGCCAACAGATTCCAGATACGGTGCAATAGTATTTGCGTGGGCGATGACCGCCTGGATGTTGAGAACCGGGTACATGATACCAATCTCGTCTTCATGAAAACGACAGAGACGGAGTATCTCGTCCTTATGGAATTCGAGCAGTGGATCATATCCATGATTACTGGGCGTCGTTTGCACAACGACATCACTCCCCTGCAGATCCTGCGGACCCTGATCATCAGATTCTTCGACTCCGCGATACCCCATGCTGGCAATGGTGTCGTTGGCCACATCGAGACCGAAGGCCATGCCCGTCGTGCCCCGGAAGGGTCCAGCTTTGAAGTGCGGCAGTTCAAGATGGGACAGCGACGCCGACCTCTGGGACGGCGACGGCGCAACGGCAGACGGTGGCGTCCCATTCGTCGTGCGTTCGGTTGAGGCAACAGCCAGCCGGGCCGAGTCGGCCTGTATTTTCTTGACGGCTTGGTTAAGACCCTTGACTTCATCGCGGAGACGAGCCAATTGAGTCGACATGGACTTGAACTCGTCGGAATCCTTGAAGCTGCTTGAGCAGCAGTTGGGCGCATACAAGCACGCGAGGTTGAGGTTTCCGCAGCGCTGACAAGGAGTTTGGCCGTTGCACTTGATTTTCCGTCTCTTACACTCATTGCTGTGCATTCGCGATCAGATACCAGACGGCCCACGTTGCTGTGGCATGCAATCTCCCGGTTGTTCCACGAGATGTGCGTGGTACCCTTCTCGCTGGATGGGTTCGTTCAACACTTACCAAGCTATTGAGATGTACTAGGAGTGAGCAAGAACATGTCCCGGAAATCAGCAAAATACGGAACAAGGAGAAACGGTTTCAAAGTATACCCAAGCAAAGAACCGACCGAGACCATGCCGAGTACAGGAGAAGAGAGAGAGTGTGGAGAGAAAGACGGCCACTACGGTGAGACACTGAAAGAAAGAAAGAAAGCCAGAGAGAGAGAAAAGACGGGAGAGGAGGTGATGCGCAGGAACAGCGTGTTTCATCAGCGTAACACGCAAAAACAAGAGGGGAAAAATTATAATAAAATAAACGATACACCAAATGCGGCACTGCCAGGGGGGAAAAAATACACACAGGGACCGGCCAACTCACCCGGTTCCTCTTGCTCCTCGTCCGCCTCTGGGCCGCCGCATCGTCCACCGACTTCCTCTTGGCGGCGCCCGACGACGCAGAGCCGACCCCAGCAGCGGCATCGTCCCCATGTCCGACTCCCTCGGAAACAGGGCCCCTCGGGGGGCTGCGGTGCGGTCCAGGCCGTGGCGTGTCGTAGCCATCGTACGAAACAGCGGCCGTGTCGCTCAGCGCAACGGGAGCCTGCGCCAAGTAGCGCAGATCCGAGGCCTGTGTCTCGATTTGCTCCATGGTGTTGCGGCTGGCCACATGGAGTCCGGTTTGTCGTGGTCGCGGGTCAAGGAGCAAGGGTCGAGGGTGCGCGGGCGAGTGCGACCGAATTCGGCGCGAGGGAAGGAACGGGAGGTGGGATTGTCGGAGGATGACGAGTCGAGAGGTGAGAGTTGAGAGCCGCGGTCGACACTCGACGCTCGCCACTCGATGGTCGCCGCTCGAGACTGGAGGACGCCGCCTGCCGCCTGCCGCCTGCCGCCTGCCGCCGTCTGACGTCTGGGACCGCCGCCTCGCCGCTCCGTAGCAGAGACCTGTCAGCTGGAGGGGAGGCTGGTGGTTTGCGCGCGCGCCACGTGACCTGGTGCGCGTCGCAAGTCGCATGGCCTCGTGATCGACGGCGGTGCCATGGCGCATCGCATCATGGTTGCATGCGGCCGGGCCAGGCGCACCCATGCCGACCTGGTCGACCTGACGGAACACGGCGCAAGCAATGCAGTCGTACAATGTACGATACGTACATATGTACATACATACGTACATATTTACTTCATGTATTTCTCCAACAGACTGGTCGAATGAGCAGAGCACACCCTTTGTCTTCCAGCCCTCCAACACTCGTCTCTTGATCCCAGCGACCGCGACCCCGCTACCCAACATTATATGTACACACGCATGCAACTACCCATCGTCTCGTAGTACGGATCAGCTTCGAAACAGCTTCAGTCCCTCCTCTTCCGCGTCGACGCCATCCATGTCTTCATCCTCGCTCTCGCTCTCATCCTCGTTCAGCTCCATCTTCCTCCCAAAGAGGGTCCCAAAGAAGCGATCAATGGCTCCCTGCTCCCAGCTCCTTCTGTCCTCGGGAGCCATAAAGTTCTGCAACTTCTCGTGAACCGTGAAGCGCATTTTCCGACCCTTGCTTGCCTTGCGATCCACCTGCTTGCGCAGCTTGGCCTCCTTGGTGGCAGTCACCATGACGGTCGGGACGGCCGAGGCTTGCGCGCCGCTGCCCTCGACGGTTCTCTGGTCGACGAGCTCCTTGAGTAGCACCTGGTAGAAGTCGGCGTCGTCGTAAATGTACTCATCCTCGGTGACCTTTTGAGAAAGTTGGACGGGCGCACAAGAACGAGGGACCCTTGTCCGCTTCACAAGTCGATTGTTCGGTACCATGAGTTGTTCTTGGAGAGCGCTGATGAGGCTGGTGTTTTGACTTCCAAGCCGCTTGACTTGCGTCATGTTGACGCTCTGCACCTTCTTGGACCACTTCTCGAGTCTGTCTTGTCGAAACCCGGCCGCCGCCGCGTCCTCCTCCTGAAGCTGTTTCCAGATGTCGGCGTTGGACATGGAAATCTCCAGATGGCGCTTTCGCTTCGTTCCGGCATTTGCTTGTGTCGCAAACTTCTCTCGCAGGCTACTGATTGTGTTGAGTAATTTCATGGCAGCCTCCTCCGCAGCCTCGTAGGGCTCAGATTCTCCGTCGGATGCAGACTCGACAGTGGGGAAAGAGTTGGCGGCTACAAGAGCCTTTTGCAAGCGGATTCGCAGGTTCAACAGCCCGTCGTAGATCTTGCGTTGCTTCTGAACCGCGATGCCTTTTTCCACATCCGCGCGATTCGAGAGAGCCGACAAGTCTGGTCGTGCGGTGCTCCTCGACTCAGCTTCGTTTTCGGATGAAGACGCCGAATCTCTGTCGCTGTCGCCATCTTCCTCGTCGTCCTCTGAGCCATATTCTTCGGAAGCGCTACCGCCTCCATCGACCAGCGCATCAAGCCCGTCGTCCAGGTCCTCATCGTCTTCAGAGTCGTCTTCATCCTCATCCTCATCCTCATCTTCATCACCAGACATGTAATCCGCAGCTACTGCTCTGTCCGCCCGCCCTTTGGGTTTAGCGGGCCTAGAGCTGCCGCGGAAAGAGAATTGCTTGAACCGTTCAGCGTCAGACGCCCCAAGTGCGTCATCGCTATCGATCTCCGAATCGCTGGCCGCAGCTTCATCCGCCTCCAGGTCAGCTTCGTCGGGATCATCGTAATCGCTTTTATCATTTTCTTCATCTTCTTCATCTTCTTCTTCTTCTTCTTCTCCTCTAAGCTTGTCGTCGTCGTCGTCGTCATCTCCGTCCAAAGCGGCGCGGCTTACTCGAGAACCTCTATATTCGGGCCCCAGCGAGACATTCTCTTTTTGCCTGAGCTTGCTCCTGCCCACAGAAACGTAGTGCTCCGTGCCCAGGTTCTCGTTGTCGCTGCCGTCGGAGACACTACCACGGTCGCTTTCGGGGGCATTGGACTCCGGATCATAGTCTGGGAAGAGAAAAGGGAACAGGGTCAGTGGAGAGTTCCCGGGATCATCTCTGCAGGGCGTCCAAGAAAAAAAGGAAGAAAAAATTTGAGCAAAATACCTCGCGTGATAACCTCATCCGGGTCTTGAAAGCGTTTCGCCCGGCCCTTGATTTTGGCCGCCATGGTTTTGTCGATCACGGCGTCAACTCTTTCATTCGGAGCAAGTTGCGCGCCCCACGCACGCACTTCCACTTAGCAGAAGATTTTTGTTCGCCTCCAGACCCAGCAAAGCAAAGCCTGAAACTTTTGGGCGGTGGCGCGCGGCAGTACCGAGGGCCATGCTCGATGAGTGGGGTCCAAGTCGTCAACGCCGAAACGGCAAAGCATAATGGCACGCAGTATTTCGGCGTCTGGCTGCCCGACGTAAACCTCATTTCATCTCATCATGATGATGCCCGTGTACTGTACGGTCTATTGAAAGCCCGCCTCCCAATGTGCTCAGCCGCTCCGTTTTGAATTTCCCCCATAAATGATTCCTGCCAAGATGAAATCATAAAAAAGTCCGCCGCTCCACCCCTTACCCCCCCGATCAAGTGATAAACATACTGTATCTTTCCCGCCGCCAGTATGCGCCCGACGACGACACGCCTTTTCCAAGCCTTTCGGCCATTTCAACATGAAAACCCGCTCGTACGCATCGCCCCTTCATCCCCTTTGGTCCAGGGGACCTCGTCTTGCAAAGCTTGACGTAGATAGTAGGGCCTTCCGCGCGCCGGCACACCACCAACATGGGGCAAACGCCCTCAGCGGCGCAACATCCCAGGTGTCGATAAAGTCATAGCCGTGTCCTCGGCCAAAGGTGGCGTTGGAAAAAGCACCGTCGCGGGTCAGTTGGTTTTGTCATGATTCTAATCTGTCTATTTTATGTTTATTTTTTATTTTTATTTTTCGTTTTATTCTTGTCTGGGAGAGCATCTTTTTCATAATCATCCCGACTTGGCCCAAGAATCAAACGCTAAGTCTCCTCAGCCAATCTCTCCCTCGCCTTCGCACGGCTCGGACTCAGGGCTGGAATATTAGACACGGACATTTTCGGTCCCTCGATCCCAACTCTGTTTAACCTGTCTGGAGAACCAATGTTGTCAAAGAGTGAGGTTTTTTTTTTAATCATCATCAACATGTCCACCCTTTAAAAAAAAACATCTCGCTAAAAAGGCCAAACTTGTAGATAATCAACTCGTCCCGCTGACCAACTACGGCGTCAAAACTATGTCCATGGGCTATCTCGTCGGGGAAAATGCTCCGGTCGTCTGGCGAGGCCCGATGGTGATGAAGGCTATTCAACAGCTGCTTCATGAAGTTGACTGGGGTGGTCTGGACATCCTGGTGCTGGACTTGCCGCCCGGCACTGGTGATACGCAGTTGACAATCACGCAGCAAGTCGTTTTGAACGGTGAGTTTCTCCTCCTACCCCTCCTTGTTTATAATTTTCCTGAAGTGCACAAGTCAAAGAAGCAGAAAAAGAGGTTCCAAGGCTTATATAAAAGTTTTTTACATCAGGCTCCGTCATTGTCACAACCCCGCATACGCTGGCGACCAAAGACGCCGTAAAGGGCATTAACATGTTCAAAACTGTTGATGTGAACATACTCGGCTTGGTACAAAACATGTCACTGTTCACGTGTCCGCACTGTCATGGCGAAACAAACGTCTTTGGTTCCAACGAAAGGGTGGACAAGTTATGCAGGGAACACGGCATGGACTTCCTCGGCGATATTCCACTGCACCCGAGTATTGGGGACGATGGCGAGCGGGGGAAGCCTACGGTGGTGTCTGAACCGTCGAGTAAGCGGGCGTCTGCTTTTCTACAGATAGCTCAAACCATCTTACCCAAAATCGGGCTCGAGGTTGGGTGAGGATGACGCCAGCTGGCGAATCGTCCTTCTTGTAGAGTATTGCTTTTCCAACAGTAAGAGCGTCTCGAAGCACACACACATATTAGCACGTCTGCCAAGTCATTGGATGCAGCAGGGGCAGCATGTACCATATCCAAGAGAGGGAAAAAAAAAGTTTTGGTACAACTTGAGGTTATTCATAACTTCGTGACAAAAGACAGAAAAAGAATCTTTGATGTCCCAAGATCGCTGGTTGCACTCTATGTACTCGATTTGACCGGCAGAAGGCTATAGAGAGTCCATACCTCGTGGAAAGAGGTTAGTGTGTGCCTTGAACAACTAGGAGGCATGTTACCGAGTGTGAAAATAATCATCAAGAACTCCGCATGGACCCAGGCCATTTTTCCTTCCACGCCACATTTCTGGCTTGGCATCGCTCGACAATAATAAAAAATGACTAGAAATGAAAAGGATGTTTCTTGTTAGTCCAGATCTTCATTCACTTGGTAGACATGACGACTGCGAGTAGGGTCTTTCCGCATAGCTTGTCCAGAACCAGTGAAGCCCACTACACGATTTGACATTAGTAAGCGACATTCGTTTTTCTTACTTTCTCGCCTTGACGAGGAGGCAAAGGCAACACATACCTCTCCCATGGATACCCTCTGGAGTTCGAAACATGCTCTCCTTCTTGCCCGCCTTGCTTATTTTGGACTTGGAGTTGAAGGCTTGCCATTTGGCCTTGCCAGCCTCGAGCTCCTTCTTGGCCTTGATCTTTTTTGGCTTCGGCGCCTTGACGGGCTCTTCTCCTTGCTTCATCTCCTTCTGCGCATCAGGGTATATGGTAGCGCCTGCAGACGAAACCACCCCGGGGGCGGCAACCGACGGGGTGGTCTGGGGCTCCTCGTCGGCCTTGCGCTTGGTCGAGTTGGGCTTGAGATCCTTCGATCGAAGCGTCTCGGTGGTGTCGTAGCTCTTGAATTTGACGGTATAGATGGGGTTCGCCGAGGAGCCGGTGACGGAGGTGATCCTGGCTTGATAGAAGTTCTTATCGCCGGACAGCCATTTCGCCATGACCGTATCGTTGACGTGGTACACGGGCGGGGGCTCTTCCTTGTCCTCCACGGGCGCGGGGGCCTTTTTGAAGGCAGGATGATTCTCCCGGGACCATTTCTCCGGCTGAGGCGGCGGAGTTGGCTCTGTCGCGGCCGGCCTGGGTGGCTGGTTTGGTCGGAGCTCAGCGATGTTCTCGTTGAGAAGAGCAATCAGATTGTTCAACTCCTCCTGCAGAGACAGTAGTTCGGCATTGTCCGGGTCATCGCGTAGTTGTTGCAGAATGATGTCGAGCTGCGAAACTTGTCAGGCACGAGGGCTCGCATGACGCCGGGTTTGAATCTGGTATTGCCCATATTGGGGGAGGGGGAGAAATCCTCGAACCTGTTCCTGATACTCCTGTCTTTCTTGCTCGATGGCAGCGATCCCGGACATATTGCGTGTTGTTTTTCTCGCAGCTCCGACTTGAAGCGACTTGCACACTTGAAATGGTCACGCTGTGCGACCGGTGGGTGGGCTGTCGAGGCGTCGAGAATGATGGCAAACTCTGGATGGGCTTTCTGCGCGATGGGTGTGGTGCTGAGGTTGACCGTAATAGACTAAGTAGGCTCATCCAGCTGACAGCACGACCGGCACGTGACCAGCCATGGTATCCCGGCTTTCGATGAGCAGACAACGGCCATCGTTGACCAACATGGAAGGCACATTGAGGACAGTTCGCTCACCCGTTGAGGCGGAAAACCAACTTCTGGCGAATTGAATCTCTGCAATCACCCATTCATGTCCAGTCACTGCTGCACCAACCCCCGAGTAGAGCACACGGCAGAGTCCAATCCTCTCGTCATCACAAAGCCACATCTCTCGTCACCGAGGCACAGGTCGTGAAACTTGAAGGCTATGTTGTCTGGAAAGGCTCATTCCACATCCATGAATCGATTCTGAAACGTCACTTGTATGTTTCAATGTGTAGGCACCACATGCAAGCATCCTATTTAGGGAATCCGCGAACAGTTCCATGCCATTGGGAATCGTCGCAAACACGAAAATTGGATAGTGCCGCACGACGAGCAGACCTAGCCAAGCTCTTCACGTAAAATACTACTGGAAGACCGTGTTTGTTGATGTAGTCGTGATTGAATACCAAGATTCATGTGCCAGTAAAGTTGGGCAACCGTGTTCGTCATAATGTACTTGGCTAAAAGTAACAAAAATAAAATAAAACATTAAGAAAGAAACAAAGAAAAAAAGAAAAAAAGTCCGCCCGCTATCGTGACTCGTCATTGTTCTACTCATGATGATGATCCCTCACACTAGCATGAAGCTTCGTTTTGTCCCCTGCTTTGGGGAGCTCGGCCTTTGACTTTTTCCGGGTAACGTTGACCTCTTCCAGGGTCAACTTCAAGCTGGGTACGGAGTTCAACGGGATGACAGTGCCATCTGACTTTCGAATCTCCATCTCCACCAGGTGCTCTATAGAGCTAACGGTTCCGTTGGAAGAGGGAGTAGTGGCGAAAGCACCTTGTACTTCTCGGTCGACTGATACACGGCCATGTAGGGTACCGTGCTCTGGCAGCTGCATGGCGACCACTTTGCCAGCGGGTTTGCCATCGACAAAGATCGTGACGGTACATGGGCGCTCCACCTGAGAGCGGTCAAGCTGGATCTTGGCAAAGAAGCGAGTATGTGAATGGCCCGTCTTGGAACGTCTTTCCATGCCTCCGTCATCCGGTGCGTACAGGTCGTTTATGATCCTTATGGCATCGTTCCTAAGCTGCTCCGGCGATTTTCTCCAGTACTCGAGTCCTTCATATGTATAGCCCATACCCTTGATGCTGGCGACCTTTCTCGACGTCCAATACGAGTCGTGGTCATCGTAGAATGGCTCGAGAGGGGAGTCGGGCGATATGATGGTGTTTTGCGGTGTAGAATAGCGGGATTGGCCATAATAGCGATAATCAAAGACTGACACGGCAGGATTAATGGCGCTGCCGTAGGCCCAGAGGCGGTCGACGTGGGAGTGATGAAGCATGCTACAGTCGGAATGAATAAGAATATGTCTCGCACCCCCCCCCCCCCACCCCCTTTTTTTTTTCCTGCCCCGGGGCTTGGCGCTTGAGCTCTTGGGAGTTGACTTACAATAGACCATCAAAGGCTGCAGTGTTGGAATCAAGGAATTGACCACCGCATCCAGCATCCCAGTGTATGGTATTGTGAATTTGCTCAATGCCAATGCCGCCGTCCTCACGGGTATTCGCGAAGTCGCTGAAAGTCTGGGAGAGGGTGAAAGCGTCGTACTACATCCCGCCAATCAGTACATGCAGGAATTTAAAAACATGTCAGGACAAAGCGAGTTGCGCGAGAAAAATACATACGGTGTACTGCTTCAAACCAATTCGACCCAATCGCTCGTTTGCCGAATCGGGATATCTGTCTGGAGGGGGACACCTTGAGGTGGTACGCTGATCTGTAAACGCACCGAACTGCCCGCTCCTAGCCTTCTGTGGATAGGTATACGTCTGCAGTGGATTGTTGATAGTAATCCGCTTGAGACCCTCGCCATCGGGAACGTTGACGGTCAACTGTGCGGGAACAGTGCAAGGCGGGACATTGGAGTCGCGAGACCAATCCCAGAAGGGAGCGCGCAGTTTGATGGCGGCATCTCTGTACCGGCTGCGATGAGCGACGGGATAGGTCTCGGCGATCTTTTGCGCTTCTGCAACAAGCAACTGCTCGAAGACCAGGACAAAAGGTCGGTGCCAAGGCAGAAAAATGCTCTCCTGAGCCAGGTCAGTCCCATGCACATTGCATCGCCTGTTTGCCCGAGGTTATGATACGTACACCATGAGGGCAATATCCAGCCCAGCCAGTAGCACGATAAGGGCCTCCGTGTTCCCACTCGATATATGGCAGGCCATGGATACCTGCTTAGAGGGGACAGGGGACATATCAGCCATGACCTCTTGTATAATATGTGAAATGACACAGCCCGATTGAACGAACCAGAAACCTGAAAATACGACAGCGGATCCGAAGCGTCCTTGTTTTGAAGCGACTGGAGAGCTCTCAGGTAGAGGTCCCTAAATTTCTGGATTAGTCTTTTTCGCCCAGTTGACGTCGTGCCGTTCGGTTGAATCATAATATACCATTGAGGACCGGCTTGAGAATAGAGGTCGTTGACGTTCAATCTCAAAGGAACCTCGGCTCCATCCGCAACCTTGACACCGGTGATGGGAAAGTGCTGCGCAGCGACTGTCGATGGCCCAAGGCCGATGGCCAAAAGACCCCATGCAAGAACCGGGCTCAGAATCATGTTGGGCTGAGTTTTTGGCTGTAAATAGTCGTTCCTTGTTTCCTGTTTCCGTATTTCCGTCTCTCAACCTTTCGACGCGTGCCAGCCCTCCATTATCAGCATGAGGGGACCGAGAGGACCTTATACGTCCCGGGGCGTGACGACTGGTGCTTCGAGAAGACGGACGAGGCGAGGCAAGGGGAATTTTAGGGCTAGTGAAACATGGGCATATTCCGCATCGAGCCGTCGCCAGGCAAACATTGTGCGGCGCCGTGAGTCGTGACGACTAACGAACCCGGGCTAATGGTCATGTCCGTGCGGATGGTCGTCTTGGACGGTTTGCACGCCCTGCCTCATGCACGAGCGCTCGTTGGGACTGGCTGGCTCTCGGACGAATACATAGATAGGTATGTACATACATATGCATATGTCTCATGCATGGCAGCAAGGTAACCGTAAGCATGCCCATGGCCGTCGTCGGTTTGTGTACTCGTCGCGATTCTGAGGCGGCGATGCCGGCTCGGGACCAGACGAAACTTTCCGGCATTCGTCGCCATTCGTAACCGTTCGTCCGCCGCATCAAGACCCTGTCCACGCCAGATGACCGCCGAATCACGAGCTGAAGCCGACTAATTGATGCCAGGATGCCAGGATGCCTGTCTTGACTTGTCTCCTCGCGACGACTCGGGCAGACAAGACCAGCGATCGTCGGGGATTAGCGGGATACCGGACATGAGGGGTTTACCAAGCTGACTGGGCGTTTCAAGCGGTTTTGGTGCAGCGAGTCAGCATGCTTTTGTGTATGAAGGTGCTGGTAGTCAGGCAGGCAGGTATGTACTGTATGTATGTGGGTAGCATCGAAGATGTCGTCCGGCCGAGCTAGGGGGAAAGTGCAAAAAGGGGAAATTGGAGGAACGGTGTGGCTGACGGCGGTGGCGGCGGTGGCAGCGGCGGGAACAAGAATCCGCACCATGGAGCATTGCTGCGGTGCACAGGCAGGCAGGGCAGGCAGGCAGGGCAGGCAGGCAGGGCAGGGCACTGACTTGCCATGTCGAAGACGTCTGACCGCATCGGTTGGTCCGAGTGCCTTGTGTAAATAAACATGCTGTCGTATGCAGTAGTTACTCGGACGTAAGTACCTACTACCTACTTTAAGGAGGTAAGAAGTTGGTAGGTACTTAGGTAGGTACTTACATACTAAGTACTTACTTCCTAAGAAGTAAGAAGGGTACTAGGAGGAAGAGTAAGCGGGCGCCCAGATACCTGGGTACTTGGGTAAAGTATGTAGGCCTAACCCAACGTACCGGCATATACTTGGGTTTGCCCTACAAGGTGCCTCTTTACTTGGGTACTTCCTTTTTGGCTTATACACTCACCATCTTTACTCGTCACAGCCTTTTGAATGACTACCTTTTTTTTGCCAGTTCATCGGTGGTGCAAGATGTACAAGCGGGCCCTTGCTCCCTTTCGGGCCTAGCTGCTGCTGGCCGTGGCGTGGTCCGAGATGCATGCTTACTTTATTTGGGCATTTGTTGGCCCTGCCCTGTCCTGTCCCGTACCCCCTTGCTCTGCTGCCCTTGGCATGGCGCAAGAATATGTACATACATATGTACATATGTATGTACAATACATTCTCCCGGCAACGGCTTGTGCCGAATGGCCAAGCCACGTGCAGGCACAACACCACAACACCACAACACCAGAAAATCACAAAATCACAAAATCACAAAATCACAAAGCCACAAAACCACAAAACCACAACATGCACCATACCACAGCACAGACATCAACAAGACCGGGCCGTTAGCAGCGCTAGGGTCGATGCCCGAGCGAGACATCTGCGAACTCGTCTACATTGTATTCATCTACATACACATGTACATACGAACATGCAAGTCTTTCATCACCATGACCCCAGCCGGGGATCGAGACGTGCGTAACCCTGACCTCTTGGCAGGTTTGGTTTGTCTCTTCGAAAGGGGTTCGTAATGGTTTCGTCTTCCAAGTTGTTGATGTGGTCCAAACCCTCCAGACACCGCTATTTCACCCCCTTTTCTTCCTCCTCTTCTTCATATTGGTTTTATTCTATATATTTTTTGAAAAGCTTTTTTTTAAAGGGTTTCTTTCTTTCTTTCTTTCTTTCTTTCTTTCTTTCTTTCTTTCTTTTTCCTTTTCCTTTTCCTTTTCCTTTTTGTTTTTCTTTTCTTTTTTACACGACCGATGAGCATCGTCTTCGTGTCAGCGGTGCAACTCTCTTGTCCCGCCTGCAGAGAGCTGAATGCATGTAAGCGGGCCACGACATGCAACAGTCGTGGAACGAATGGGATCAGGCACCTGACCTGGAACCAATGCGTTAGTGCGCAGATGGTTTGCACAAGGGCTTGAACGGTAGGGCGGTCCTAGTCCTTGCGGAAATTACATAGTCAAAGACTCGGAATTGCCTGAATTCCCCATGGCAAAGCCGCTTTATTTTTGGGGTGTTAGTCATTTCGCCGTGCACGATTACCAGCACCATTCCACGACATGTACAACAACACAATGCAACGTACCTATATCCCTACGTACAGACGTACTTGGCAACTACATGCCTGGGTAGGTATTTGAACGTTGCATGGACACGAGCGACTTGGGCCGAGTACGACGCACAGCATAAATCAGCCCTGGACTGGTTTTACCAATCTACATGTACATCGCAGGACGGGGTTGCGCCAAGCCCGTACCCAAGTCGAGGCCGAGGCCATCCCGCCTGCCCGCGTGATAAATGCAGGGATGGGATCGGTCCGGCAGACGTAACGGTCGCCGCGGCTGATGTTAATATCCGGGACGTGTGGCCGCGAGCATGATAAGGAAAAAAAATCTCAAAAATCACGCGGGCGCGGCACAACAAGGCAGCTGAGTCCCCGTTGTATGTGTGTCGGTTGTCGGTCAGTACCTGAAACGAGAGGAAAGTGGTCTTCTTTTTTTTTTCCTTTTTTTTTCAATGTTCTTCTTCTATCTTATCTTGTTCTATCCATTTTTCTTTGCCCGCCCAACGTTACTCGTCCATTTGTACATGCGTTATATGTACACATATCTCTTTGATGCCGAGAAGGCTACATCTAGGTAGCCCCCGTTTTTCTTCAGCTTTCTATTAAATTAAATTCCTTAACCTTAGAGAACTTTCTAAACCTACTATTTTATAGGGGAAAATAAGTAGCGCTAGATACTCCGGTATTTATAGAATAAAGCAAATTAATGTGTGCACGAAGTACCCTCAGTAGCTTCGTTTTGATTGGATGCTAAAGTGGGTTGGTACGTAAATGTAGCCTTCTCGGCATCAAAGAGATGCACATCCGGTGGACTGATTCTCCAGCACGATCAGACCAGACATTTCTCGCACGGTATAAAAAAAAACAAGGAAAAAACAATAAACAAGAAAAGAAAACTGGGGGCAGGGGGTTAGCCAAGGCGGCCCCGATCCACGCATGTACCCCCTCCGGATTCCATTGGTCGCAACCACAACAGCCAGTCAAGACCGACTCCACAGGACGCGCCCCTCACCGCGCCGCTAGCTGCCTCCCGGCAGGCCCAGCCAAGCCAAGGGGCCTCTCGCACCGTGTGCATGGATCTAGCAAGCCCCATGTGGATACGGGAAAAAAAAATGGCACCCGCCTAATCGACCAGGAGGTTGGGCAGATGGATCCTGGCAACCTTCCCACCCCCGGACGAGATCTCCCGCGCTACCGTGCGTGGACAAGGGCGATCGTCCGCGGGGCGGAGCTGGGCATCGAGGGACGCGCACGGACGGCCGAAAAGCAGGGACGACCCAGACGGCGGTGCGGTTTGTGCCGTCTCGTGTCGTCTGCATGCTGGTTCCTCTTGCTTGCTTCTCGTTTTCCATTCGTGATCGGTTCCGTTGATATCCTGCGAATGCTATTTCATAAAAAAAAGGAAGAAACAAAGAAAGAAGCAACAAAAAAAAAACAAGTCAAATCAGATGATGTGGTGACGCAGTTGCATGGCTTCTCTCCCGGGAGCCCCTGCAGTTCCGAGTCACAATGGACTAAAAAAACCAGACCCCCTCCTTGCGCCCATGTTGGTCGTGAAAAGAAACGTGAAAAGAAAGATGAAGAGAAAGAATGAAAGAAAGTAAACCCGTTTTTTTTATATAAAAAAAAACAAAAAAAAAACAAGAAGAATAGAAAAGAAAAGAAAAAGAAAGAAAAAGAAAAAGAATAGAAAGAATAAAAGAACAGAAAAAGAAAGGTAAAAGATAAAAAAAAAAGAAATAAAAACTGCATGCTATATAATAACCAATTCGTCGTCATCATCACCAAGAGAGACTTGTCTCTCCGAATAATCCACCCCGAGACTATCCCGGCCCGCTTCGCGAATCCCCTTCTCCGTCACGAACCGTGTCTTTTTACGCACCGGCGGGGGTTCACCCTTGTGCAGTTTCTCTCCCTCCTTCATCTTGGACAACTTGTCTCGGAGCTTCGATCCCCATCCGTACGTCGCCGCCAGTGACGACGTAGATGACTCGGTGCTCCCGCCGGTTGAGCTGGCCTGCGAGCTTTCCGCCCTTTTCCGCTTGATGGGACTGAGGTGAATGGTTCGGTCTCTGCTTCCCAGCCCCAGAGAGACGACATCGTTTGCCGTCGGCTCAGCTCGGTTGTCTTGGTCGTCTGCGGCGGACGGTGCGGTTTTGGCTCCTTGACCGCTGGCTTTGAGACCTGCTCGCTGCATGTACTCCCGTCCTGCGGCGTTGCCGATTCTGCCTAGCTTCTTCATCATCTCGTGTTCCTTCTCCTTGGCCTCTAGGCCTCGTCTTACAAACTCTGCTCGTTCCTTCTTGTCCAGAGCCGTCCGATCCTTGCCGTCGAGAAGGTCTGCTGCACTATGCGATCGGGTTGCGAACCACTGCGAGCGAGTCTCCCAGTCGTAGTTGTTGTTCTTCTTCTTTGCTTCGTAGCTGCCGCCGCCGCCGCCGCCGCCTCCAGACTTGCCTCGTCCCTCCCAGCCGCCGAAGCCATTCGAGTTGACCTCTTGCCGAGTGGCTCGTTGTTTCCGGACGGCCTCGTTGGAGTGGAACTCGCAGAAATGCGTCTTCTTCTTGTTCACCCACGTCCCACACAGTTGGCCATCCTTCTTCACCGACTGACAGAACCCCAAGTCTCGAGCCGACCCAATCTCCAGGATCGTGTCCGCGTCAGAGTTGATGACGAGGCTGAAACGTCCAGTGTCCTGGCGCCCGGGCGGTGGCGGCATGATGTTGGGGTTGAGAATGGCCACGACGGTTCCCTCGGTGAGCTTCCAGAACCGTGTAAAGCCCGAATTGAAGAGGAAAAGGTCCAGCTCGTAGTCGAGATCGGTCAACGTCATGACCATGTACTTGCCCCGATCCTCCTGTTTCTGACCTGCCATTGGTTTATGCGCCCGGGGCTCCGACTTGCGCCCAACAATGGCAAACACAACCACGTCCCTCTCTACGTCAGGAAGTGCAAAATCCGGTGCCTTGACTTGTTTCAGCAAATCCTTGACGTTGAGGATCTGTTTGCTGGACACATGCCGTGCGACAACATTGTGCGGGAGGATTCGTTTGGACAAGTGCATGCAAGAGTATGCCTCGAACGAGGCAGTCTCGCCCTTTTCCGCCCGGGAAGAATCCTCTTTAGTAGACTTTTCTGAATTTGACGTCGACGACGTAGAATTCTGAGTACCTTGAGCACCATTCCGTTGTGCCATTTTTGGTGGCGTCTTGCTCCGAGTTCGCTTGGAGGAGCTTGCCACCGCTCTCTTGGATAGGACTTCATCACGCGTAAAGCTCCTTGGTTGCGATGGCTCATCTAGGATCTCGACAGCCTGTTTCTTGTATTGCTCCATCTCATCTTGACCAATGCCGAACGCGTCCGTACGGAGCCGCTGTATTTTCTCTTTCTTCTCTGCTCGCTCGACCTCTTTCGTTCGCGCCAATGCCAACCTCTCGTTGAATGTTGGTGGGCGAGGTGCTTCTGACGATGATGTCACCGGGGTAGAGACGGAGCGAGAGCGGTTTAGATATCCTCCCGAATTTACCCCCATCACAGACTGACTCCCCTTGTGACTCGGTGCACGCTTCAATGAGACATCTTTCGCCTTCAGTCCCTTATCAATTCCCAAGTAGACGCGGCTAGGGGACGTTTGCTGCTGGAGAAATTGGAGTTTCCGCACTGGAGATGCAGGAACGGTCGTGTTGTTTTGACACGCTGGCCGCGTGTTCTCATCCGCGCCTGGCGTTCGCGCTCTGGTAGATCGGCGAGCCGGACTGTGCATGGCGAGATCTGCCGACCTTGGTTCTATCTCTGGGCTTTTTTGCACACCGGCTTGTTCCCGTGCCTTGGCATTCTGGAGCCTCTTCAGCTTCAACCTGGCTTGGATTTCCTGCAGCTTCAACTGCAGTGTTTCCTCGTCTTCGTCTTCGTCTTCATCTTGTCCCCCCCCTTCTTCTTCTTGGCCCTCCCCCCCGTCGTACCCTGCCAGGTGGATGCCTAAGCCAGCGCTAGGCGAAGCAGTGATTGCCGCCAAGGCACGAGAGCTTCGCATGGGCGAGGGCGAGGGCGATGTCCGGTTCATCATTTCGCGGTACCGCTGACGGCCGCCAGGCGTGCCGAGCAGGGCCTCATGAGAAGACCGCGGTGGCCATTGCGGCTCAGAATCTGCGATGCGCGGTGCGCCTCCACGTTAGCTGCATGTGTAGACGAGGCGATCGGCCAGCAAGGCCAGCAGCCGTCGTAAATACCTCGAGCCATGAGAAGGCATCCGATGAGCAACCTCGTGGCTGTTACAGGACAAGAACGAAAGTGACAAAAAGAATGAATGTATAGAGTCGGAAGCCAGTTCAACTCGCCGGGCCATCAACGGTGCATGCCCATATGTTGGCAACGGCGCGAGAGCAGTCCAAGCCATGCAGCGGGAAGCGCTGCTCCAGGACGATATGGTACGGGTACGGCCACCGGCAAGCGAAGAGAATGTGGCAGACTATGCATGCGACTGTCGTCGGAAGAAGACGAAGCGATTTCGACGGTATCGTTGCCAGCGGACGGGGAAAAATGATGCACTGCTGAAAAAAGAAGAGCTGTCGGATCGATTATCGTAATACACTGGATGGGAAAAGCGCAGCAGGTCAACAGGTACAGGACTTCAAAGTCTCCAGTCCCAATGTCGCGAGCTCCCAGACCCGAACTCGACACACGGCTGGGAGCCACATGCAGTTCCCAGCCATTTTTTCACAGATTTTGGCCCCGCGGCCTGTCGGTGGCCGGTGGCTGGTGGCTTGAGAGTGGGGCCCTGGCCCAGCAGAAATGCGACCAGACGCGCTCTACGCGTTTCAGACGACCGACCCCCTGCAGAATGGCTGGACGCGTTGATCGTTGATTGCCGGACATTGGATCCGTATCCCAGGATTCCAGTAACCAAGAGGTCCAGTGACTACCGCAGCCATAATCCCCATCCGTGGACCAGACATCTCGTGCTGTTGCGCATTGTTGTTCCTGAGCCATCTGTCTTGTCTCGGCTTGGATTCCTCGTCTGGGGCATCGACATCGCCTGCAGTCATGCCTCGAACAAGATCGGCCAAATCTACCGCGAAACAGCCCACAGAAGCACCATCTTCCGACGCAATCTCTAAATACGCCCTCGAAGCCCGACAGGGCTCGCCACGGCATGTCTTCATTCTGCCCAAAGCCGCAGCGCCAGATGCGCGCATCGTTACCCTTCCACATCCCCGCAGTGGCCGCCCGTCTCGCTACCTATTCTGTCCCCAATCCGGCATATACGAGTTCACGAAAATCTGCGCTCCCAAGCATGCACCTACGAGTTGGCTGATTGACACCAAGCCTGGGTGCGGCGAGGACGCCACGGCCGACGACAAAGAAGCCGGTACACGTACCGAGATCATATCCAATGGCGCCATGTACGTCACAACCAAGATAGATCCCCTGTTCTTGGTTTTGCCGTCGTTGGTAGACGCCAAGGCCGACAAGGGGTCAGAGGAGAAGAAACGATTATTCCTGACGAGCGACGACCACTTTGATAAGCTTCCCGACGCAAATTCACACTTTCAAGACATTGTGCGTTGTAGCGCGACCAGGGCTTTGATCGAATCAAGAATGGAGGTCGTTTGCGACACTGTGGACGCGGGGGATGAGAAGATGTTCCGACTGAGCGAAAAAAAGCTCCTCGCCACAATCATCGAGAAGGCGCGAAGAATGAGCGAGGGTGGCCTACCGCCAACGATGGAAGAGAAATTCGTTAAGAAGACTCTAGAGGCACCGGTTCTGTTGTCGAGATCAGTCTCAGTGCCACGTCAGCCCCCGTCGAAATCCGAAGACACCCCTGATTCTGGGGATTCTACACCCGTCACAGATTCGAGCACGTCCCAGTCCACAGCCGCAACGTCCTTTGTCGAGGAAGTGGAGGGCATCGAAGTTGCCTCGGCCGCACTTCAGGCAACCCCAGAGGTGGTTGCTCTGCAGAGACTCCGTGTGGCGTTTGACTTCCTTTGCTCTCGATACATCCCGTCGGCTGCCGCCGACCTGCTACGAAAACAGCTGTCGCAGGTAGAAGACAGCGCAGTAGATTTTGCACCGTTAAACAAATACATGGCCAGTTTGGCGGAAATCCGAGCGGAAGCACTCGCCGCAAGTTCGGTGGCGGATTATTCGAGTAAGAGGCCACGGGATGAGGAACAAGACGAGATTCGGCAGGAAAAAAAGCGAAAACTCGAGGAGGAAAAGAAACGCAAGGCCAACGAGAGTCGGGGGGTCAGGGACTTGAAAAAGGTCAACACGAAGGGCATGATGAAGCTGAGCCACTTCTTCAAGGCCAAATAAATCATCTTTTCACATTCGTTCATATTCATATCGGGTATCTTTTCAAAAGGCCAAAGCCTTGCGATGATTGAGACAACCAGGAGACGGTTGGCGCATGTCATCGGGCAGCACGGGAACGACTTCGCGTGCGTGTTGTTCCTATTCCCCTTCCGATGCCCGAAGAGCCACGACTTCTTGAAGAGCTCGTTATCCGAGGATCAGGTAGACGGCTACCTGCAGTAGTGCTCCTTGTGGCAATCCGCCCCCGCGCCGCTCTCAATCCTCTCGTGCCTCGTACTCCTCTGGACGATGGGGGAGCCAGTCTTCTAGTCATCTCCTCCTCCTCGCGCCGCCTGCGTAGCTCTTCTCTCCTCCGCTCCTCCTCGGCAGCTTTGCGCTCGGCGGCTCGCTGCTTTTCCAACGCCTCGGCTTCTTGCTCTGCCAGATCCTCCGTAAGACCCTTCCAGCCGGGGTGAAGAATAAGTCGTTGATTATGCTCGGTCTGCGAGAGAATTCTCGTCCAAGTATTTAGAAGAGTGGATGCATTGGCGACAGTCCGCGCGACAACCTGAGGGATGGCGAATTCAGTACAAGCCAGAGGCAGAGGAGGAAAATGGCAAAGACAAGAAGAAAGGAAAAAAAAAAGACTTCATCATCGTACCTGTATATTCCCTCCAGCGCGTTCGAGGGTGTCGAGAAGCCCTTCGATTGATTCATTCACAGCCCTCACGCCTTCCAATTCGGTCCGCAAAGCATCGTCCCTGCTTGCGGTTTCTGGTTGAGGGGCCTCCTCGATTGGGTTTTGAGGAGTCTTTGGCGTCTTTGGCGTCTTTGGTGTTTTCGGGCGGGCCGCCAAAGGCGCATCGTGGGATGGCGAAGCCCAGAGATCGGATTCGGTGTACTCGGTGTCGTCTGCCATGTCGTGGAGAGGATCAAGTCGGAAGAATGCGTCGGGAGATTGCTAGTGCCTGGATGGCTGAGACTCAATGACGCTACCAACTCGAGGAATGGCGAAGGACGCCGCCAGTGGAGGCGCTGCGATGGCTGACGGGAATGACGAGAATGACGGGAGTGAAGTGGTCGTCAAAACATCAAAACAACAACAACACAACACATCAAAACATGGAGACACGGAGACACGGAGACGTCAAGACAGTCCGGTGTAAAAAAAAACGGTCGCTCCGACGTTGGCCTGCATGGTAGGCGTGTAAATCAACACTGACGGAGAGATGGCTATGCTGCGCTGACCAGCCTTCAGGCATCTGCTGCACGCGAGTTGGCGCCTTTGGCCCTCCAGATGTCAAGCTGCCAATCAGGACGGCTGGCGGCTGGGCTTGGACCAGCTTGTCTCCTGGCCGCTGATTGGCAGCGGGAACATGGAGGCGCGAAAGAGACGCGTCTTGGTGTTTCGCATTCATGGGGCGGCATCGGGAGGGCGTCAGGCCAGACGCGACCGACGTGGGCCAGACAAGACCTGTCACCTGAGTGCGGGGCCCTAGGCCCTGGCGCGGTCTCCACTACCGGTCTCCACTACCGGTCTCCACTGTCCAGCGCGGCGCAACGTTGGGCGCTGTGGAAGGCAGGGCAAGGCCGTGTGGCTCTTGTTCATTCAGTTGCATGTTGTTTGGGGGGGGGGGGAGGTGAGAAGGGGCTGGTGCCGGCAGCTGCCCGCAGCCACCCATTATGTCCCATCCCATCCCATCCATGCCAGCGCCCAGCGCCCAGCGCCCGGCGCCCAGCCTCCTCCTTAAGTCGAGTGCAGAGACTGCACCGCCGTCGAATGCCACGAACCTCGTCCTCTCCTCCTCCCATGCGCTTCAGTATTGCTTTCCCCCACGCTCTAAGAACAACACCGCGCATGCCATTCTTGAGACTCAACATCGCCTTGCTTAACCCTAAATCGTCCTTATTGTTTTATTACTGCATTTTTCGCATCGTTGTCCAGCATCCATCTATAGCTCTTTGCCTAGATCCGTCACCGATCCGACTCTTGCGATTTCTTTGTTCGTCCTTGAGCGACTGGTTTGCCCGGAGCACTGGCTTCGCTGCGCCCGACGCCGCATTATTATCGCCATCTCGTGCGCTAGAGAGATCAAGGCGCCGCACACGCCGGCGCAAGCAGTGCTGCTCTTGCTCTTTGCCAATAGGGCGTGGCCCCATATCGCACAATAATGGCGTCCGCCCGTGAGTCTGCCGGCTCCAAAACACCGCCGCCTGCCGCCAGCATTCGAACACCGCCCGCACCTCGCCTCGGGTATCACGACAGCTGGGAGCCTTTCTCTCCCCGCAAATCTGCCAGAATATCATCGCAGCGCCGTGCCGCCGATAGGACTCCGTCTCCTGTTGCCGCACATAGCCACCAACTGCGCTCTCCGCGTACCGCCAAGCAGGTCATCGTTCACAGCAACAAGTCCATCACCTCGCCCATGGCTTCTCCCCAAAAACGACCACAGCCTGCTTCGGAATCCCGGCGTCAAGCTTCGGGTTCTCTGACTGCCGAGGGCACCGCCAATGCCGCAACCGCCTTGGGACTGAATACCGAAAACCCCGTGCACACATCTGCAGGTGCTTCTGTTTCCCAGGCCTCCGGCATGTTGCCCACTCCCTCCAAAACGCCCAGAAAGCCCCCAAATGAGCAGGATGCGACGATGATTCGGTCCTTTGCCAGAAATCTGTTTCCGTCCGATCAGCAGCCTGTTCCATCCCCACAAAAGAAGCGGTCGAAGAAGTACTCTGGAGTCACGTTGGAGAGCTTTACCGCGGAGGAGGAGGAAGAGGAGCCCATTTCCATATTCACAGACTCCCACGATCGTGTTCCGGAGAGGGATGACAGCGAGTCAAACCCTTTTTTCGGAAACTCCGCCGCTGAACCTCGCACGAGGCAGAGCAAGAGAAGACTTGTCCATATCCCTGGAGAAGGCATGCAATCGTTGGATGAAGCTTCTCGTCGCGATGATGGCATGGTTTACGTGTTGTAAGTACTTGCAACCTCTTTCTGAATGCAATATTCCTGTTCATCAGATACTGACGGCATCACCGCCCGCACAGTCGCGGCAAGAAGTTCTTCCGCAAGTTTGCCGAGCAAGAGCAGCCTGAGGACCAGGATGACGCCTTTGCCGAAGGTGAAGGGTCTCGAATTTCTGGACCATTGACCCGTGCATCTGTCCAACCACGACTTCTGTTCCCCACCCGAAAGACGACCGAGGAAGACGAGGAGGCCTTGACTGATGTGGAGGACATGAATCTTGCAAAACCTGTGCCACAGACACCAAGGAAACAACAGTCAACATCGGCCGAAACGCCCGAGGCACCACGCTTTGCACCCGTGTCGCCTCCTGATACCAGGCGCACAACTCGCTCCTCGACCAAATTAGCCGACACGCCCATGAAGGCCAAGGCCACAGGCCGCAAGAGCCCCTTTGATTCTTGGCCTCGTACGAAAGAGCACAAGGTCCAGCCGCCAGCGGGGAAGAGATCTGGTGAGAGTCTTGCTTCTGTGCCTACAAAGCGAACACGCTCCTGATGAGGTCTCGCTGGCGTGTGGGAGACAGAAGAGCCGTGCTTTTTTTTCAATTTTTTTTTCACTTGTCCATGTATTCGTCTTCTTCATGCTACCTTTTTCTGGCTGTGTCGCTTTCAGCTTGGTAGGTCTGGAGAGTAATTTTCCTTGTTGTCTCTATTTCAGAATGGGTCTCTTCAAATTAGAGACGGGAGTTTTACAGGTTGGATTCGCAGCTGCGGACTGTTGGACATGGTTCTCTTTGTGCTTTTCTCCTTTGAATAGTGTCCGCGATAGGAGCGGCCTTCTTTCTTTTCGTGGTTCCTCGTTTCCTTTCTTTTTTTTAGTATATTCTGACGAATTAGTCACTCGGGTTGGTGGCGGCGTTCAAAGGCGGGATGAGAGCGAGTATGTCACCACGATGCCCGCCGCGGACGAAGGTAGTATCATGACATTAGATTTATGGCTTTACAGAATCATGTGGCATTAGTTTCTGGTCGGTTTTCTGTTCCTGCACCTGTTTCTGTTTCTTTTATTTTATTTTCTTGAATCGGACTTGGGAATCACCATTTTGATGGTAGTCATGACCTGCCGACGGGATTGCTCTGCGCTTCAGTGGCATGGGTTTGACGAGATTTTTTTCTTGGCACAGCCCGAGGGAATGAGCAAGTACCTGTCTACCTACTTACTTACGTACTTCTCATGTACTTAGTTATTGATGTGTATTTCCACTCGTAGCTTCCCCTGTGCTATGAGGTACTTATGGATGGCAACCGACGTCGTGGGGACGTCGCATCAGTTGCTCCACGTCCAAGCCACCCCGCCATGCTGCTTGCCCCTCAAGTACCTACCTACCTACCTACCTACTTCCTAGGTAGGTGGTACCTAGGTAGGTGGGTGCCTACCTCAGATACTCGGTCTGGCGTCGACAAACATGTCTGCCACCGCCCTTCCACGTTCCTTCCTTGCATCGATCCTGACGTGGTACGGCACGGCACGGTCGATACTTGTAGGTATCTAAGTCAACATGCACATCCTGGTCACCAATGACGATGGTCCCCCGTCGTCGCAATCATCGCCCTACATTCATTGTTTCGTGAAGCACCTCCAGGATGCTGGACACACCGTCTCCGTCTGCGTGCCTCACACGCAGAGATCGTGGATTGGCAAGGCGCACATGATAGGGCAGACACTCAAGCCGCTCTACTTCACGCCCTCGGCCAACATTCACGGCCACGACACCGACGGCTCGACGCATCATTTGCCGTCCACGACGGCCCCCGACAACGAATGGGTCCTGATCGACGGCACTCCGGCGTCCTGCGTCCAGATCGGGCTCTACCACTACTTCCGAAACAAGGGCCCCGTTGATCTCGTCGTCAGCGGCCCCAACTACGGACGCAACACCACGTCCGTCTTCGCCCTGAGCTCGGGAACCCTGGGTGCGGCATTGGAGGCCGCTGTCTGCCGAAGAAAGTCCATCGCCCTCAGCTTCGCCTTCTTCACAAGACAGCATGACCCCGTCATCATCGAAGCCGCCTGCCGTCACAGCGTGCGCGTCCTCGAGGCTCTTTACCAGCAGTGGCCTGCCGACGGCAGCACCGACTTGTACAGCGTCAACGTTCCCCTCGTCGACGGCGTGGAGCACCACAAGACCCTCTGGTCCGATATGCTGCAGAACTACTGGCGAGAGGGGAGCTGCTTCGAGGAGATTGACGGCAGTGCTGGCGACCCGGATGACGAAGAGGAACGGATCCGGGCCGGCGAGGTCGACGGCGCCGAAGCCGACGGGAGCCACCATGGCAAGCATAAGCATTTCAAGTGGGCGCCGAGATTGGCCGACGTGTACCACAGTGTCGACCTCTCGGGTCCTGGAATGGATGGACGTATCGTGCGTGACGGAAATACTTGGTATGGAGCTTTTCTCTCCTGTCTCTTTCCCAGTCCCCCTCTTCTTCTGTTGCGATTTTGTTTTCTCGTCTTCTTCTGCTTATGGCGTTGTCATTGCTAACTCGCATTTTTGCTCCAGCATCACTCCCCTCAAGGCCAACTTTGCCGTTGCGCATGCTGACCGCGCTGGCAAAGAATTCGAGCTGTAAGTCAGGTGATCTGCTGGGGAGTTTTTATCTGTACTGTTGTTTTCTCCGTCTCTCTCTCTCTCTCTCTCTCTCTCTCTCCCCCCCCCCCTTCAACCCCTCTTTTGAGCCCCTCTGGTTGCTTGCATATTCTGGCTTCTATGTATATAGAGGAAGAGGGGATGTGAAAGTGGTGAGCATTTGATCATGTACTATACGCTGCTTCCACATATATTCCTGAGGTCCATAGATTTCGGTGACCATTTTCTTACCGGTTGTGCTACTACTCTAGTCCCATTCATCCAGAAACCGGCGTCGTGTCGCCCGTAGCAGGAGCTGTATCAAGTCGGGACAAATCCACTCAAGAGAAACAAGAAGACGGCCCCGTCTTCGAAGCCATTGTGGCCTATGAGGATCCATATGTCCAGCCCCTCATAGTCTCTGCGCTGAACACCGTGTTTCCACAGCCGCTTGTGAGGCTCACAACAGACTTGACCTGCTTGGGAAACCCCTTGTCCATCTCCAAGCTGGTCTCCTCTCCGGAGTCCAGAATTCTGCAGATCACGCCATACGAATGCATCGACTTTGAATTCGCAGCGGCAAACTCGGCAACCTGCCTCGTGAATAGCTACGTGATCCGAAAGGCTCTTATACGAAAACACTATCTTTCCACCACTGTTGACCACTGGGTTGCCAAAAACCCGGCGTCCCCGTTGAAAACACATGTCAAACGAAGCGAGTCGTTTGAAGTCGACTATGCCGAGTTCTTGGACGATGCCCTCGTCGAGGCCTTTGATCTCCGGGAGAGCATGGATCGAAATGCCGAACTGAGTGAAGAGGAAGCGTCCAGGAGGGAATGGTGGATCCTGAAGCCCGGCATGAGTGATCGGGGGCAAGGGATCCGTCTCTTCAGCACCATGGACGAACTGCAAGATATATTCGACGGGTGGGAGACCGAGCGGCCTGACAGCGACGACGACGACGACGAGGATCAAGTGCACCACGAAGGTGATGACCAGAAAACCACCCCGGAATCTAGTGGCGACTACATCACCACCTCTCACCTCCGTCACTTTGTCGCCCAACCGTACATTCACCCGCCTCTCCTCCTCTCGGACCGGCACAAGTTCCACATCCGCACCTACGTGCTCTGCGCGGGCAGCCTCAACATCTACGTCTACCGACACATGCTCGCCCTCTTCGCCGCCAAGCCCTACACCGCCCCCTGGGAAAACCCCGGGGACATGGAGTCGTTCCTCACAAACACCTGCCTGCAGGACTCACCCAACGAGACGTCGGTCCGGCGCTTCTGGAGCCTCCCCCTCCCCCACGACCAGCTCTGCGGCATCTTTGAGCAGATATGCCGCGTGACGGGGGAGACGTTCGAAGCCGCGGCGCGGGCCATGCCCGTGCATTTCCAGACGCTCCCGAACGCCTTTGAGGTGTTTGGGTTGGATTTCATGGTCGACGCCGGCGGCCGAGCATGGCTGCTGGAGGTGAATGCCTTTCCGGACTTTAAGCAGACGGGTGCGGACTTGAGGGACATTGTGGAGGGATTCTGGAGAGGTGTGATGAGAAAGGGCGTCGCGCGGTTCTTTGGCGTCGACGTTGGGGTTTCCATGGGGGCGGAGGAGGAGGAGGACATGGTTGCCGTGAGAGAGGTCGATCTGGGTAGGCGGTGACGGGGCCAGAAGGGTGGCGGAGGGACAGGGTGGAAGACGATTTCTTTGTTTCTTTCTTTCTTTCTTTCTTTTCCGCCTCTTTTTTTTTTTTTTTTTTTTTTTTTTTTTTTTTTTTTTTTTTTTTTTTTTTTTTGAGGTAGGCCATCTCATGTAGCTATAGATTTTTCTCTCCCCGAGACAACCATGACGCATCACGCATGTCAAAAAAACAACAGGCCCAAACCCGACCTCATGCAGAGTTCGGCATGATTGTAGCACGGAGCACGGGAACACATCTCGCCAGAGCCAGCGCGTCGTTCCTATCGCGGATACCCTGCCGCGTATGCGTACATGCGCACAATACATCCATGCACATACACGATGGAGAAACGTGGGACAGCGGCCCCTACTCACGTCGACGAGGCGGATTCGTCTGGTTCGTCCATGAAGCTCCCGCTGCGCCTTGCCGCGCAGCCAGCCAGCCACCTTGGTCTGCACAGCCTCGTAGAGGGCATCCTGTTCCTCGGTCGAATCATGATGAGCAAGCAGGACAGGATTTCCCCGACGTGGGGACCGGTCGCGTTGATGGGACCCATTTGCACAAGAAATTTTTTTTTCGTTTCCTCCTTGCGTGAGGCTAGCGTGGTCTGCTCTGCGGATCAGATCCCGCGATGCGGACACGGCTTGTTGAATTTTCAAGCAATGACGTGGGGGTGAGGCTGGGCGTTTCTCCTGCTGGCACGTGACGGCTTCGCGCCGGCGGATCTATTGTGTGAACAAAGGAGATCTTCTCGCGCGGTGAACGCTCTGTGGAGCTCGTATTTGGGCAAAACAGATGATTATTCAAGCTAGCTAAGAAAATAGGTACAAAGGGAAATGGTTGTGCGTTTTATGCATAGAAGATGAGGGAATAAACCCTACCACGTGAGCGGTCCAACTATAGTCCGACTGCGCATGTAATCACAAGAGAGCGTGGGGCTCACTCTACCCATGCTCCCCGGGCAACAGATCTCGATGGATCGACGTGGAGGCCGCCACCGGGTTAAGCTTTGTCCCCTTTTCGTGGGAGGGACATGGGTTTTTCGTGCTGCTGTGCACGGAGCGCTTAAAAGATGATGGGTTTATATTCATATTTACAGTAAAGCTTAAATAATAGGTGTATTAATTAACACGTGCATTTGAGTGCCGACGGGCCCGGGTTCACGGGTCAGCGGGAATGTCTTGGGGGTTGTCCAGAAATCAGGACGCGGACCTAGGATTCGCGAGACCTGGGGATTACCTGTATGATGTGGGAGATGGACAAAAAAAAAGGAGAAAAAAAAAACTTTTTTAATTTAATTTTGATTTAATGATTGGGTTCGTGAGTAGGTTCTCGAGATGTAGTGTCCCGAACAAGGCCGTCATCAACCAGCAACACGTTGCGCCCCTCAAATTCGCACGCACTCCATGGGTGAAAAGCTCTCGGCAGAATACCAAAGCCCGCGATCATGAAGTACAGGCGAAAGCTCCCTGGCACTTCTCGCACACGGCTCGGAGAGCGGTGAAGGTGTCTTCGGAATAACTCGAGACTTGCCCAATTCGGTAAAAGCATGGGCAGAAATACATGGAAAGGAGATAGGAATGAAATTAGGGTAACGACAAGACGAAAAAAAATTAATTTTTTTTGTCGCAGAACCGACGGATGAAGGATGGAATTCGAGCTATGCATCGAGGGTTCTAATGGAAATTACAACAAGGTCACCATCTTCACATAAAAGTTGTATGATTATATCAAGAGAAGCATGACGTATGCTATGTATGATGATGGATCAAACAAAAAAAAGTCCATGCCCTCCCGCTCTCAACAAAGGAAAACAAAGACCGTCGTGTCTCTTAAGCACAATTTGCCACCAAGCGCCCTCCCTTGGTTTCCAGCTAATTCCTGCTACCTCTACTTAATGTAGCGGCTACTACTTTGCTCTCGTTCAGCTCCTGCTATGGTTCAGTCTAGCTTTGTCTAAGTACCCGTAGACCTACTTAGTGTTCCACTAACCTACTTAGTGCTCCACTAAAACTAAGTAGGTCTACGGGTAGCGAGAATCGTCGCCATCGAAGGTTTGACACGGAAATTAATAGCGTGATTCACGCACGGACCCGCATTCACTTCGCCAGGGAAGGTGCAGAAAACATCTACAGTCTCGAAAGCAAAGGAATTCGTAAGGTCGAAGTTCGTAGGAAAGGGGAGGTCGTAAGTCAAAGAGGGAATAGTAGTTGTAGAAAGAAAGAAACCCGAATATGTATTTCAGTCGAAAAATATCCGTAATTCTAAACAAGAACGTAGAAGCAAAAGACATCACGAGGGCCCAGTCTCATCACTACCAAGATTACCCAATCAGATCCATTATCGGGATAAGTAGAGTTACGTGTACCAAAATCCAAACAAGCCAAACGGGCTTTTTGACCATACCTTTGGCCACAGACCATGATCAACCCAAACAGACCGGTGAATAACCAACCCCGCACCCTGCGAGTTTTTGTTCTCCCCTCCTCTTGGACTGTTCTTGGCAATTCATGCGTGGAGGCTTAGCGATTGCGATTGTCTGTCCATTCCTGAACAAGAGGCCTCTCCGACATGCTAGCCGTCAGCCTAACCACGGCGGTAAAAAACAGACCGGACTCTAGTATTCGGGGCTGATGTGTGATGTGGCGAGGATCTTCATTTGTGGCTGCGGCTCTCCACGCGCTTGCCTGAAGGTTAACGGGATTAAGCTGTGCCGGGGGGGGGGGGGGGGGGGGTGAGAAACGCGAGCGCCGAAAATGCTCGCGGCACCGGCATTTGGTTGGCGATTCTGGATTCTGCGGCAGTGCCCAGCCAAGATGTTTGTGTGGGATGTGTACGCACGCCAAGGTTCGGGTTCCGAGGCCGGTGAGCTTTTGCGTGTCTCTACGGGGGCGATTTCATGCGCCACATCTTGGACACGCCGTGAGCGTGTGACGTGGGGTTGTGGCGCGGGTCCGGCGGCAGCATCGTGGGCCAATTGTTAAGAGAGAGGGTTTGCCAAGGAAGTTGGGCGGTCTGGTTGAGATTCAATGATGTGGCGTGGCGTGGCGATGGGGCAGGTAGCCCACGATGGCTCAGCCTCTTGAGCAGGTGCGCACCATTTGAGCGGGATGTGAAGGTGAAGGTGAAGGTGAAGGTGAAAGTGAAGGTGAATGTGAATGTGAAGAAGGAGGAGGAGGAGGACGTGGGGGGAAAACGCCGGGTTGCCACTGCACGCAGAGGCCACCGCCGTCGGGCTGTCTAGCCGTCACTGTGGCTGGGCCTCGCCGTACAGGTGACGTCTTTGTTGGCTGCCGACGTCAGGCACGAACCCGTGAAGCGCCGCGGCCTGTACGCACATGGGCCCGCAAACACAGGCTGTTGCCCGTTCAGCAGCAAACAGGCCCGGTCTGGCCTGCCGACTGGTCTGCCGGCTAGCAATCCAAAACCATTCCCCGTCCCAAGCACAGCGCTCCAACGTGCCCGCTCCGCCGCGCATCTTTGCACCAAGTGACGAATTCGAGGTGGAAATCAAAGTGAGCAGGAGCGCTCTACAGGGCCCACCCCGCCAAGGCCAAGATTCCAGCCGGACCAGTAGCCGGCTGCGCTTTTGCCGGCGGCTCCATCGGAACCCCACCCGCCAGGGCCTGACACATTAACCAATTTATTTTGATTATTATTTTTCTTTTGCACTGCCCCCCGAAAATACACCACTCGCCGAATCAGGCAGGCCGGCACTCCATCTTCCTTACGCTCATCTACGTGGTGCCACCAGTCACGTTGCCGGTAGACCTCTATTCCTCGCCAGAGATTACACTCCTTCGTCTCTGGTTCGTGGCCTGCTTTCGCTCTTGTTCGACAGTCCATCATGTATATCCTGCCCTAGGGACATCTGCTGTCAGCCAAGGTCATTTTGCCGCTGTTTCCTCGTCTCTCCTCAAGCATCGGAGACCGCGACTCTGCGATCCGACGATAAGATACCTCTTGCAACTCGTATAATATCCACGCCTGCTGTTCCGTCGTTTCTTTTCGATTCACGAGCCGCGAGCCACGATTTCGACATACTTGCTCCGCCTTCTATCGAATCCCATCGCCCACGATTCAAACGGCCGCTCCCGATCCAGACCTAGAAAATTACATCTCTCCCTTCCACAGTATTTCTACTCCAGTCATTCGTACCAACTTCACCTGCGGCCTCCCCCTTGAGGCAGCTGTGTGCTTGCGAGGATGCCGGACGCCAGTGAAATGGAACACGGTTCGACTAGTCAGCCTGGAAACAGAAGACGAGCGTATGTGCATTTTCCCCTTATTTGCCAGAGAAAAAAAAATATGAATAGTTTTTCAGTGGTGGAATGGGGAACTTGCTTGAATATATTCCGATTCCTCTGTGATGGCTAACTTACCCCCCATACTTGTATACAGCCCTGCCATCAACATCGACACAACACTCGTCGGTTCGAACCATAACTCTGCATCGCTTACCACGTCGCCCACTGCAATCCAAGATGACGCTGTAAGTCCGACTACCGTGGGTGACCAGCCTCCATTTGGCTTTCGTAGCCACACACGATCAGAAACACCCACAGACTCTGGCCTGGACAATCGCGAATGCAGGCCCACCAGCCCTCACAATGTGTCAACTCCCATCTTGACGCGGTCGAATGATCCTGGCATGGGCTTCTTGTCCGTTCCCAATAAGTTGCGAGAGAGACAAAATTCCGTCGACTCAGACGACGGCGCTCGATCCATCACATCGCATGGGGATACTACAGTAGTTGCATCAAGCTACACACAAACCGACAAGTTCAAGACCAGTGGCAATGAAAAGGTCATGAAAGATGACAAGGCTTTGGCTCCTGATGCGGGAACTGAAGAGGACTTCCAAGTCGAAAACAACCCCTTCGCCTTCACTCCTGGTCAGTTGAACAAGATGTTTAATCCCAAGAGTTTGCCCGCATTCTTTGCCCTGGGAGGTTTGCGCGGACTCGAGAAGGGTCTACGATCAAATCGTAAGACAGGCTTGAGCAGTGATGAGACAACATTGGACGGACAAGTCTCATTCGAAGAGGCAACTGCCGAGAACGGGAAAACAGTCGCGAAAAACTCCAACAGCGGAGAAGTGTCCAAGACGCAGTCACGCGAATCCCCAGGAACCGGCGCCTTTGCCGATCGCTATCGAGTCTTCCGTGACAACCGTCTACCAGAGAAGAAAGGAAAGAGTCTGCTTCAACTCATGTGGATTACATATAACGACAAGGTGTTGATATTGCTATCAATCGCTGCCGTCATCAGTCTGGGCATCGGGCTCTATCAAACATTTGGTACAACACACGGCAATGGCGCGCCCAAGGTCGAATGGGTCGAAGGTGTCGCCATTATCGCTGCCATTGCAATTGTCGTCGTCGTTGGATCTCTGAACGACTACTCCAAGGAGCGTCAGTTCGCCAGACTCAATAAGAAGAAGCAAGACCGAAACGTCAAGGCTGTCCGATCCGGCAAGATGGTTGAGCTTTCCGTCTTTGACATTATGGTTGGCGACGTTATTCATCTCGAGCCTGGCGACTTGGTTCCCGTTGACGGCGTTCTGATTGAAGGCTTCAATGTCAAGTGTGATGAATCCCAGACCACGGGCGAGTCTGATATTATCCGCAAACGACCTTCTGATGAAGTCTTTGCCGCCATCAAAAATCACGAAAGCCTTAAAAAGACGGATCCTTTTATCCAATCTGGGGCGCGAATCATGGAGGGGGTTGGCACGTACATGGCCACATCTACTGGCGTGTATTCGTCGTATGGAAAAACTCTCATGGCTCTCAACGAGGACCCAGAGATGACTCCGCTGCAGGCAAAACTCAATGTTATCGCTACCTACATTGCCAAACTGGGCGGTGCGGCTGGTCTTCTGCTCTTCCTCGTCCTCTTCATCGAGTTTCTCGTGAGGCTCCCCAAGCTTTCGTCGTCTGTCACCGCGGCGCAGAAGGGGCAAGCCTTCCTGGAGATATTCATTGTGGTCGTTACAATCATCGTCGTTGCTGTTCCCGAAGGATTGCCTCTTGCCGTTACGTTGGCTCTTGCCTTTGCCACCACCCGAATGCTTAAAGACGCCAACTTGGTTCGTCACCTCAAGGCTTGCGAGGTCATGGGGAATGCTACGACGATATGTTCGGACAAGACTGGTACTTTGACGCAGAACAAAATGCAGGTTGTGGCTGGCACTGTCGGCGTGGCCCACCGCTTCGGACACGCCCGCCAGGGCTCTGATTCTGACACGGACGAAAACGAAGGCTCGGTTGATAACGTGCCGGAGGTTTCGCCTAGCGAGTTGGCCACGTCGCTTAGTGGTGCCGTCAAGGATCTCCTCCTCAAGTCCATCGCTCTCAACTCGACCGCCTTCGAAGGCGAAGTGGACGGCGAGAAGACTTTCATCGGTTCCAAGACGGAATCGGCCCTCCTGCTCTTCGCCAGAGAACACCTGGCCATGGGCCCTGTTGGCGAAGAGCGCGACAACGCCACTACGCTGCAGCTCATCCCGTTTGACTCTGGACGCAAATGCATGGGCATCGTCATTCAGCTTCCCCAAGGGGGTGCCAGACTTCTCGTCAAGGGTGCATCGGAAATTCTCCTCGCCAAATGCACGCAAAAGCTGAATGATCCTTCTGTCAACGATGCCGTAGCGACTCTCGAAAAACGCGACGCAGAGAGAATCAGCCGGTTGATCGAGGCCTATGCCACCCGCTCACTACGCACGATTGGTATCTCCTACAGGGACTTTGATGCATGGCCGCCTAGGGCCGCTCGCCGTGGAGAAGGTGGTGTCAACGACGTCGAGTTTGATGACATATTCCGGGACATGACTTTCATTGGCATGGTCGGCATTCAGGATCCTCTCCGTGATGGAGTCTATGAATCTGTCAAGCTCTGCCAAAAGGCTGGGGTTGTTGTCCGCATGGTCACGGGGGACAACAAACTCACCGCTCAGGCCATTGCAAAAGAATGCGGTATCCTGCAACCTGATAGCGTCGTCATGGAGGGACCCCATTTCCGCAACCTCAGCAAACGCGAGCAGGAGAGAATCATTCCCAAGCTTCACGTACTGGCCCGATCTAGTCCCGAAGACAAACGCATCCTGGTCAAGAGACTAAAGGACAAGGGCGAAATCGTTGCGGTCACGGGAGACGGTACCAACGACGCGCCAGCGCTGAAGATGGCCGACGTTGGGTTTTCAATGGGTATCACCGGTACAGAAGTCGCCAAGGAAGCCTCTGCCATCATCCTGATGGATGACAACTTTGCCAGCATTGTCAAGGCCCTCAAGTGGGGTCGCGCCGTCAACGATGCGGTGAAGCGCTTCCTGCAGTTCCAGCTCACCGTCAACATCACGGCCGTCGTCTTGACGTTTGTCACGGCCGTTTCTAGTGATAGCCAGAATTCCGTCTTGACTGCCGTCCAGTTACTGTGGGTGAATCTCATCATGGACACTCTGGCCGCCTTGGCTCTGGCCACGGACCCCCCGCAAGACAGCATCCTGGACAGGAAACCCGAGCCGAAAGGGGCATCCATCGTCTCCGTAACGATGTGGAAGATGATTCTCGGTCAAGCCCTCTACCAACTCGCCATCACGTTCCTGCTCTACTATGGAAGCCCCAAGGGAATTCTGCCACTTCCCGGTCCAAACGATATCCCCGAACCTGATCAGATCAACACACTGGTCTTTAATACGTTTGTATGGATGCAGATTTTTAATCAGTGGAAGTAAGTTTCTCTTCCCATGTTGTTGTTCTTTGTTTCCCCTCCCCTTTTCATCATGTCATGCTGACCCGAAATGTCCAACAGCAATCGGCGTCTGGACAACAATTTCAACATTTTTGAGGGTCTCAGCAAGAATTGGTTCTTCCTTGCCATTAGCCTCATCATGTGTGGTGGGCAGATTCTCATTATCTTCTTCGGAGGAGCGGCTTTCCAGATTGCGGATCCGCCCGCGGAGTCGGACAGAAACGGGACTTTGTGGGCAATAGCGCTTGTCCTCGGTTTCATCTCGATCCCCGTTGGTGTCATTATCCGTCTGATCCCCGACTGGATCATCCTGGCCATGATACCAAACTTTGTTAAGCAGCGAAGCCACGAGGTGCCTGGATTAACCGTGTCTGATGAGGAAATGAACATGTATCCCGAACCACTGGCCGATGTGCGGGACGAGCTCAATTTCCTCCGGCGGATGAAGGGGGGCCGCTTGAACAACTTGAAGTTTGCCATTCAGCACCCCAAGGAAACGATCATGCAGCGATCGCGAAGTCCGTCAAATTCCCGGTCCAACTCTGTGCACGCGCCGCCAACGCCGACGCGTGAGGACAGCTTCGGGTCAGCGTGTGCGACGCCTGTTTCGCGTGCCAGGTCAAGGTCTAACCGATCTCGATCCAACTCGGCATTAGGTGCACCGACGGTCATGGCGGGGATTGTCGCGGCTGGTATTGCGGCCGGTTGGCAACCACGAGGGCGGCCATCGGCTGAGGAGAAAAGCGAAGGAAGAGGCGCCAACGCCGATGATAAAGGTGGCGAGGTGGTGGATGAGACAAAATACGACGAAAAGTCGCGGAGACGGGAGTAACGACGCACTTTGCCTTGCTATGCCGATATTTCTTTCTGTTTCTTTTTCTTCTTCTTTTTCTTCTTACTTTCACCCTCTTTCTCCTCCCATCTCATCCGGCGCGCTATGACGTGGGCATTTTCAGCCTGTGCTTGTCCCTACTTCCTCGAAAAAGCTATACGCGTTTTAAGGTCAGGGGCAATGGTTTGCTAGATTCTTGCTTATTTGCTCATGGGGAATTGCGTATATTTCTCTTGGGGTCTTTTTTTTTTTTGAGGGGTTCATTTTCCCTATTCAAACCGATTATATCCATAGCATCTTAAATGATACTCCAATGAAGTTATTTGCAAGCGGTGATGGCACGTTTTGCGGCTGGTTCTTGGACGGACCGGGTTGAAAAGGTGGTGATGATGGTGATGATGGTGGTGGTGCTTGTTCCTGTGGTGACGTGCGTGTTCTCCTGTTCTGTAGACTGTCTGGGCCATGTCATGTCTGGCCCAACTCCTGGCGTGGGGTCTGGAATGGCTGGGGCCATGGAGCGGGGGTAGCCGCCTCGCACCTGCCGTCTCGCACCTGTCGCCTCGGACGCACCTGCCAGTTGACCTCGGACCTGTCGCCTCGGATCTGCCACCTTCGAACTGCACCTGCACCTGCACTTGCACCTGCACTTGCAACTGGCCCTGGCCGACCTTTGTTTCGACACCAGAAGGGGCAGAAGCGACCGAACGCCGACTGTCCAGATATCTCGCCAACGCCATCGACGCTCGGCACCTGCTCACATGGTGTTGCGATCGACGAGTCGGCATCGGGAATCAGGAATCCGGAATCCCGGCTCCGGGGTCGCGAACCAGCGGCCTGCTGTCTGCGTCCGTCGAGGCCTTTCTTAGCCTCTGCTCCGGACTCTCCAATCTAAAGCTTCGACCCATCCAAAACTCCCGACGCAGTTTCTCCAGCTCGTTTGCTTCGCTTCACACCTCCGCCTCATAACATTGGACATGATACCGGCTCTTTGAATCCCGCCCATTCGTCTCGTCAATTTGTCCCGTTGGAGTGTCGCGACGCCGCCAATATCGAGACGCCTTTCCTTCTCCTCTCTCATTGGGCTTCCTCTCGGCCCTTTTCTTGGACCTTTTCTTGTTGGAGCACCTGGTCTAGATTTGTTGAGCACGGTGCTTGAATATTCAGGCACGCGCCCCCATTTCAATCGTGAGCCCAAACGTCGCCGCGTCGGAGAAATTCCGCGTGTATATATCACATATAGGTGTATCAGCGTCTTTTTGGGGACGCCCTCGTTGGCAAGCTTGGGGACTGGACCCGAGTGGGAGACGCGGAGACAGACGGTGATTAGGACGGAGACAGAAGCAGACTGGGACGAAGAAAGAGACTGAAAAAGAAAAGTGTCAACTTGCCCACGCCAACCACAAGCGGACAATGGCGCGTGCTCCGACAAAATGTGCCAGTCCGATGCGGCGAAAAGCAGAATCGGACGGGCTGGTCGACCTGGACGACGACGCCAATACCGCTGATTTCCAAGCCGTCGCTGCCAACGTGTCGTTGGCTGAGCTGGAGGACAGAGTGGCCGACGTGCGCGATTCGTGGGAGACGGATTCTCTTTTGGAGGATGTGCTGGACGAGCTGACCACGGAGGCGGTCGACGCGGATGACAGTAAGTTTGTCCCCCCGATGATGATGATGATGGTGATGATGATGACGATGATGGTGAAGAGGCAGTCTGGCCGCATTGCGTCTGAGATGAACGTGGACAGAGGCTGAGACCATCACCATCACCATCAACAGCAGCATCGGCATCGGCATCGGCATCGGCGTCGGCGGCAGCATCACCGTTGTCCACGTCGTCAGACGTCTGCTCGCCCGAAGAGGCCATTCGACTGCGTCGGGAGCTGCGCGAACAGGGGCCGGCCGTCTTCTGCCAGCGCACCGTCGACTGCGGCCGTTACACGGCCAAGAAGCTCCTCACGGCCTTCACCATCAAGCCGCCGGCCTTCCTCGACGGCCAGCCCGACGAGGCCTACTTTCACCTTCTCTCGCTCGCCATCTCGCGCGAACTATCCAAGCGTATCAAGCTGAGTTCGCACAACACGGTCGACGACGCCGTGCGTCTCCTCGCCCGGTGCAACAACATCATCGTCATCACCGGCGCCGGCATCTCCACGTCGCTGGGCATCCCCGACTTCCGCTCCAAGGGCACCGGCCTCTATTCCAAACTCGAGCACTTGGGCCTGAGCGATCCTCAGGAGGTCTTTGACATTGACGTCTTTAAGCAGGACCCGACCATCTTTTACTCGGTCGCCAAGGACATCATCCCCGCCACCGACCGCTACACGCCCACCCACAAGTTCATCGCCATGCTGCACCAGCGCGGAAAGCTACTCACCAACTACTCCCAGAACATTGACAACCTCGAGGTCAAGGCTGGCCTGCCCAAGGGCAAGCTGATCCAGTGCCACGGCTCCTTCGGCACTGCCAGCTGCGTCCAGTGCGGTTACCGGATGGACGGCCAGGCCATCTTCCCCGACATCAGGGCTGGCAAGATCCCGCGCTGTCCGCGCTGCATCCAGTCGCTGCGCGCCGCCAACAGCTCCGGCAAGAAGAGAAAGCGCTCTGCCGGCGGCGCCGATGGCGGCAAGCGTCGGCGCCGGCAACAACAACAACAACAACAACAATCGCCGCGGCGATGGTCGTCTGCCCGTGACAGCTCCGACGACGACGACCTCGACGACGACATCCCCCAGGCGGGCGTCATGAAGCCTGACATTACCTTTTTTGGCGAGGACCTGCCCGACGAGTTTTCAAGGCGTCTCACCGAGCACGATCGCGACAAGGTCGACCTCGTCATCGTCATCGGCACCTCCCTCAAAGTCACGCCCGTGTCCGAGATTGTAAGCTGGCTGCCCCCGCATGTGCCTCAGATCTACATCTCCCGCCAGCCCGTCAACCATATCAACTTTGATATTGACCTCCTCGGCGACTGCGACACCGTTGTCACGGAGCTCTGTCGGCGCCTCCACTGGCCCCTTGTGCATGAAATGGTGCCCGTCCACCAGGAGATTCGCGTAAGCACGGAGCCGGGCTACACCAGCAGACACGTGTTTGAGACACCAACTGCACTACCCGCACCACCCGCGCCGCCTGCTGATGAAGGTATCCGTGTAAGCGCAAATGGCGGCGGCGGTACGGTCTCGAAAAGAAGCTCCCGCTCCATCAAGTAATGTCTCGTTCCGGAACACGCATCCTCGCTCTATCCGCACTATCAAGTTCATTATTGACCGAACAAAGCCTTTTTTTCTTTCTCCCTTTTCTCGCCTTTCGCCGTTTTCCAACCCCTGCCCAAGTTGCACCACACGGCATATATATAACGTGTTATAGTTGACGTGTGCATTCCCATTCGCAGCATTGGCCAACGGCCTTTTGCGTGCCATTCTCATCCGGATTAGACGTGCTGGTCTCCACTCGGAAGTATGTAAGAATTGGTTGTTGCTTTGTTCCTGCGTTGGTTGTATTTGGTCTTGCTTGCTTTTTCTTCTTTGTGTATGCTTGTCATCCGAAGTTGCCATGCGCAGGAGAGACCAGACGGACCCTTGGTCAGTGTCCAGTAGCAGGGGGGTCAAAGCAGTGCCGCTTCATGCATTCATAGGACGTTTTATAAAAGGCATTGGAGGCTCGTTTGAACGTGGGTGATTGTCGTGATGTGTACCTATTCTTGGGTCATTGTTTTGTTGCCTTGTGCAGAGAAACAAAAATGAAACTAGATGCATATATAAAAAGATAATAATATATATAAAACCTATAATATGTTATAAAAACCCCCAAAAATAGCTCCGCACGCGTTCAAATACAGTACATGAACGCCAAGCAGCGATTTCAAGCCAACGGCAGCAACTATACCAAATCAAAGGTACTACTAACCTTTCTTCCACTCGCTGACTTGAAAATCCTACGCACAGCTCCCAAAAAACCGCTCTACACACTGCGAAGCCGCTAGATCAAGACATGCAGTGCTACAGGACGCAATGCACGTTTCTATATTATTATTATTTTTTTTTCAAATAAAAAAGAGTCGAGCAGGGTCCTCTTCTGTTTTAGGATTGCTGCTGCGCGTTTACGTACTCTCTCTGAATGGGTGCCCCCTGTGCTCAGGCTACCTAATCCAATATTTCACGCTGGGAAACATACACACATGCAGGGAAATCCCGTTCCAAAAAGACGCATTTATTGGGGAAATGTTGCATGTCACGGCAGGGTCCGGGCTATGTCCTGCCGAGTTTCATATTCTATCCTAGTGTTTTTGCGTCGCGTGTGTCGTACCCCTTATATCAGACTTTCGTACCGATCTAGTCCCGACTTTTGCTGTCCCGTCGTCGTGTGCAGGGTGTTTGCGCTTCCTGAACCGCTCGCTTGACGTCCTGTTCCAGTGATAGATGTGGACAAACTCGCGTGGGACGGTACGGATGGCGGTGGCTTGATGCCAAAGCTGGATGGAGTGGTGCTAGGCGAGAGAGGGCCGCCCGGAGGAGGAGGCAGCGAAAAGGACGAGTTCCGTGACGAAGAACCGGCGCTGCCTGCCAGAGGCGGTGGCCGGTTCTGGCTAAGCGACGTGCTGCTCATGGAGCTGCTGGCGAAACTCGTGTAATTTGCCGAGGACGGCGAAGCCCATGCATTGGGTGTCTTTGCTGCGGAGGCGGAGGACCAGTTGATGGACGAGGAAGGAGGGTGGTGGGCGGTGGGTGAATGGACCGTGGATGCCGATGTCGTGGGCTGTAGCGGCTGGCTGTATTGTGTGGAGGAGGGCGTAAGGGCATTGAAACGAGCTAGGTCTGGCGTCACGGTTCGAAAACTGGGATTGTTGCTCAAAGGCGGCCGTTGTGACGACGACGACGACGACGGGGATGATGATGCTGCTGCTGCTGCTGCTGCTGCTGTTTTCGTCATAGGATTGGCAGGCGTCTGGGTGGACCACGAAAAGGATGGTGGTATCTTGGGGGTGCTCGATCTGGATCTGCTGATGGACAGGGCGGAAGACGTTGTTGTGTCGTCCCAGCTGGACATGCCGTTTTTGTCGCCGTTTGACGATGCCGACATAGCACCTGTCTTGCCCTTGACCAACGCCTCAAAGTCGTCTTCATTGCCGCCGACGCCGTTGCTGCTGCTGTCAAACGCCGTCCCGGTGACGCCTCCAAAGGCAAGAAAATCCTCGTTGGGGCCAGCTGTCCCAACTTTTGCTGCGCCCGACAGCTCTTGTAGTTTCTTGGTCTGCTCATCCTCAACCCTCCGCGAGAGCGCCTTGATGAGTTCCATAAATGTCTGAAATTGTTTCAGATCAAGCAATGGCCCCAGACTCATGCTCCACAGGATAGGCAGGATGTCCATGGCAACAAAGTCGGCGTCAGCGGATTCACCAACGATGCGGAGAACATTGAGGGCCGCCAACATGACGGCGGGCTCCTTCGTCCTGATTGCTTTCAAAAGAGGCACAATCTTCTCCTGCATGGTGTATTTGTCCAGCGCGCTGGACGAAGACGTCTTCTTCTTGTTCTCAACTAGGCCATTGAGGCCGTCGTCGGCGGCTGCGTCGGCGGAGCCCCCGCACAGCATGACAAAAGCTTGTAGGCCACGGACTTTGATGGCCAGACTGTTTGTTCTGCTGAAGACAGTGGCTACGACGGGGAAAAGCTCATTTTTGATAGTGCTGAAGTCCAGAACGGGGAGAATGGATGGTATCGTTCGCAACGCCGAGTCCACGATAATATGTGTGGGACAGTCAATTGCGGCCAAGATGACGGGCAAAATGTCTAACAGACTACGTTAGAGAAGAGAGAGAGAGAGAGAGAGAGAGAAAGAGAGAGAGAGAGAGTGTGTGTGTGTGCGTGTTTAAAAGTACTGACCGTCCTTGAATTCTTTTCCGGAAGAGTTTTCTGCAGCCAGAGAGAGATTCTCCAGAAACACCATCAACCCGGCGTCCCGGGCTGGATCCTTCTCCTGGCTCTGCTTCGCATTGACCACGAATATGTCTTTTAGCATCGGCCGAATCTTGTCTCCAAAAATTCGGCGAGCAAATGGCAGTAGTTCGACAATCTTGAAGACGTTCTGAAGAATCAACGACAGCAGCTCCTTGTCCTTCAGCTCTTCCAGCAAGGCCGGCAAGATCTTCTTTTCAATGACAGACTTTGGAAAGGAGGGGAGAACTTTGTTCAGCCCTCGCATGAACTGCGACTTCTCCTTTGAGGTTTTGGCGGGGAAGGAGTCCAGAAATCGTATCGTTGAAACCAGGACGTTGTCGAAATATTCGCTCTCCTGGAACTCACGGGCGCTCATTCGCTGAGCTGGTCTTCTGGTGATGAGCCTTGGCAAGACGTGGTGCAGCAACTCCCTTGGCAGAGGTCGAGATGACAGAAACCCGTTGGATGAGGATGGCACCGTGGATGATGAAGAGAATAGTCTCTTATATGATGACAGGCTGCCGTGGCATTCGAGAGGGGACCTGTGCGGCGAATTGTACAGCGCAATAGACAACAATCCCAGGGAAAACATGTCGGCTGCCGGCGTCAGGTTGCTGTCCATGACCAAGTCGGGCGATGTGAAGTCGAGATTGAGTTGGACGAGCTTAGGCAATCGGGGATCGGTGTTCAGGACTTCTCCCAAGCTTATGCCCTGAATCGAGGTGGGCTTAGTCGAGCCATCAGCCGGAGAACAAAATGATAGACCGCTCATCTTCCAATCGGACTGGCCGTGCTGTTAGCGACTTGCTTGCTTTGTCGGAGCTGGCGGAGTTGCCTTTCTGCAGTGTCCATGAGTTGACAAAAACTTGCCTTGGCATTGATGAGCACAGCGTCAGGGGTCAAATTGCCGTGAACGAGACCGGCGTTCTCATGCAAGAACTCCAGCGCCTTGCTCACCTGGAGCAGACCCTTTTGGATTTCCAACTCGTCAATCTCGAGCTCTCGCCTCCGTCGAACGCCATCCGCATCCTCTGTGACAAACCGGCTCGACCTGCCGCCAGATCGTTCTTGATCATCCTTCTCTTGCAACAGGCTTGACAGGGACGCAGAGACGGGCTCCGTCACGAACTGCAGACCTCCGCCTCGCGTTTCCTCGACGGGCTCGACCAGTTCCAAGATGGAGGGATGTCGGAGCTTGGCCAGGCTCGAGGCTTCCTTCTTGAGACGCTCAACAACCTCGTCTACGCTGCGCCTGAAGCCGGCGGCCCCGGAGCGTCCCAAGGAGTTTCCATGCGCTTCGAGCGCCTTTCTGTCAAAGACAAACACGCTGTAAGGTTTACCCGTGGATTTCTTCTTGGCGTCGTAGATCTTCCATGGCCCGGCCGTCGAAGTCGAGTTTGGAGCAATGGAGTAGTTGGCCGTGATGTTTGTGGCAGATATGGACTTGAGCGCCGAGGAAAACATTGTGCGAACTTAGGAGCGGTGCAACTCAGCACCTCGTGATGGCATGTCGTCGAGCCGTCACGGGAGCCGTCTGGGGCGTGATGTGATTGCTGATGATGATGCGAGGCCTTGAGGTGGTTGCTGATGACCGGGCTATCGAGTCTCGACAGGGCAGCGCTTGTTTTGTTCGGCGGAGAAAAGGAGCGGAATGAGATAAATGCCGGCCTATTTTCTGAAAGCGCCGACGGCTCCTTTGTTTGGACAAATCGAGCGTCGACCCGATGGCAGATGCGAAGAGACGGGTGGAAAAGGACCAGGGTAGACGGGATGGAGGGGGACGGGAAACGCAGAGAGCTACGACGAGCTTTACTTGGGCGTCTTTGGCGGGCGGCTCGACGAGTTGACGAGTTGACGAGCTGACGAGTTGACGAGCTGACGAGTTGACGAGCTGACGAGTTGACGAGCGACGAGTTGACGAGCGACGAGTTGACGCCCAAATGACGCTGGAGCCCCGGTTGGCCAGATTGCCGCGCCGGCAGCAACCTCGATCGTCCCCCCCTCCTCCCAACTCAGGACACCTACCCGGCAGCCTGCTGAGCTGACTGGCGGCGCTTCACGGCTTCACTTCTTTCCGAGCGGCAGGGCAGGGGCCAAATTGGCGAAATTGGCCAATCACAGTCGGGCGCAACGGCGCTGTGTGCCGCCGACCCATCCCTCCGGTACCGGCATCCGATATCCGCCCCTGCGCGGAAGCTCCGTGTCCAGTCACAATTTCCAAGTCCCAACCTCCCAACCAACTGGTCCGAGATCCAATCTCGATCCTCAATTGCCCTTACTTGCTCCCCCGCTCACTCGCTCCCAAGTCCCGAGACTAGAAGACGAGGGCGGCTGGGTCTGTATTCGCTCGATACCTCGTTCAGACCCGGGTGCAGTTCGCAGGTATTCGGGATGCGATCCACACGTCTCGCGCGAGCTGCCGTCTGGGGCGTAACCAGGTCGACGCGGAATTTCCAAGCTGCTCGTCTCGTTCGCGGCTTCAGCATCAAGGCCGAGGCGGCCTCGGATTTCAAACAAAGGGCTCTTGATCCCAGCAGGCTCATCATAACCGAGACGAGTAGTCCCAAGGAGCTGAGCAAGCCAGAATCCTTGGTTTTCGGCCGCGAGTTTACAGGTATGCACCCCCCATCCCCTTGACTGATGGGAGCTGCACTGTCCGGACACAGACACATTACACTTTCGAACTTGAACAAGCAACAAAGGACGGGGAACGCTGACCAACAACATTTCAACTCGACAGACCACATGCTGGCGATCGAATGGACCCAAGACGATGGCTGGCTCGACCCAAAAATCACCCCCTACCAGAACCTCTCACTGGACCCTGCCACCTGCGTCTTTCATTATGCCTTTGAATGCTTCGAGGGCATGAAGGCGTACAAGGACAAGGACGGTAACGTCCGGCTTTTCCGCCCGGACAAGAACATGGCTCGTCTGAACAAGTCGGCCGCCCGCATTGCACTGCCTACCTTCGAACCCACGAGCTTCATTGACCTCATCAGCAAATTTACCAAGCTTGACTCACGCTTCATTCCCAGCCAGCGGGGATACTCGCTCTATCTCCGACCCACCATGATCGGCACCCAAAAGACCCTCGGTGTTGGCCCTCCTGGTTCCGCGCTGCTCTACGTCATTGCTTCTCCCGTCGGTCCTTATTACCCCACCGGCTTCAAGGCCGTCTCGCTAGAAGCCACCGACTACGCGGTCAGAGCCTGGCCCGGTGGTGTTGGTGACAAGAAGCTGGGCGCCAACTATGCCCCTTGCATTGTGCCCCAGCTCCAGGCCGCCAGCCGCGGATATCAACAGAACCTGTGGCTTTTTGGTGAGGAAGAGTATGTCACCGAAGTTGGCACAATGAACATGTTCGTGGTAATCAAGGACAAGAGCACCGGTCAGAAGGAGCTGCTCACCGCTCCTCTTGATGGCACCATCCTGGAAGGAGTCACCAGAGACTCCGTCTTGACATTGGCGCGAGAGCGCTTGATTCCAGAAGGATGGAAAGTCACGGAGCGAAAGTACACCATGCGCGAGCTTTACGAAGCGTCCCAGGAAGGGCGTCTGGTGGAAGCATTCGGCTCTGGCACTGCGGCCATTGTCAGTCCCGTGAGAACGATTGCCTGGAAGGGCAAACACGTGGATTGCGGACTGAAGGAGACGGAGGAATCTGGCGAGACGGCCCTGCGCGTCAAGAGCTGGATAGAAGCGATTCAGTATGGCGAAGAGGAGCATGAGTGGAGTGTTCGCATAGGCTGAAGTTGTATAGACGAGTCTGACCATGCTACGAGCGGGCTTTACTGCTAAGAGTAGACAAAAAGTCTTGGTGGAGTGATGCATTCCTGCAGGACATCGATTGGTCATATTTACAAAACCGCGTTAAAATAGACATTTCTCTCTCTCTCTCTCTTTTTTTCTCTTTTTTTCTTTCTTTTTGCATATCTCTTTCCACATGCAGAGGTCCGAGATGAAAATCACCACAAACTCCCCACGTCGACATGGCAGCAATGCAAATGAGTGTCAGAAAAAAAAAGATTCTAGTTTGTCGCACCATTTGAGAGTTTATCTTGCCCAAAGGAGAATAAAAAAAAATAACAAGAAACCCCCATAACAAGACCCCCTGAAGCATACACAACCTGGCACTTGACGCCTAGCGTGAAGTCTCTGCCCCAGCCGCTGTCATCCTCCTTTCTATATTTCATCATGCCTCTCCACCACCACGACATATGACTCCTAATCCTTCTTCTCCTGGCTCGGGTCTGGCAGGACACCCTCGGCTTCTAACCGCCGACGCGCTTCCTCGAGAGCCCATGTCGATACGCTGGTTTTCAAAGATTAGCAAAAAAAAGCAAAAAAAAGCAAAAAAAAACCAAACCGTTGCGGGGATATTATTTATTGCTTCGGCGGTTTCCGCGCATCCCGAATCAAGGAGTTGCGGAGCATCTCACTGCACTTGCAGAAAATCTCCGGCCGGCGACGGTCTCGACAGGAGATTTCGCGCGGCGGCAACAAGAGGCCAACTTACGAAGTGTCGGGCTTGAAAGCCAGCGCAACGCCGGCGGCGACCAGACTGCCGCAGAAAATGTACATGGGCCATTCCCAGCCCTCTGGCTCGGGCTTCTCGCCGGGCTTGATGCCCCAGAGCCAGCCGGTGGGAGGTTCGAATTGTGACTCGTTTCCGTGGCCGCCGCCTTGTCGTCGGGTGGACGCGGAGAGGCATCTCGTGGTCAACGGTTGGCGGACGCATCGTACCGCGCGCAGGGGAGCGACGGTCTTTTGGATGATGGCCATGACCGGCAGGGATCTTTGTGCGGCTTTTCGTCGATGGAGATGGATTGTCGTGCCTCGATGGCTGTTGAATCCGGAAGACGTGTTGAGGTTGGATGAATGGATGAGGAGCGGCTCAGCCATTCGCTGGAAGCCGACATGCACTCTCGGTCGAACCCCCCCCCCCCCCACACAAAACACCGTAATTGCATGTGAGTCACGTGCTGCCCGCCGCTACTATGCTCACCCCCTTGTGCACTGACGGAAACTGGCTTTTCGACGTCACTTCGCGCTTCGGCACGTCCTCGGCTACCCGGATGTCTCACAATGGGAACGACAGACAGCTCGAGTCCAGACGTGATTTAAGGTGAGCACATCGCACAACGGTTCGGGGGGAAAGCTCTTGCACCTCGCTCTGCAAGCACAAGCAGATGATCGGCTCCCGAGGACAAGACGGTTTCCCAGCCATGGGCAGAAGTCGAATATGAATGCGAATAAGAGACATACGACGAGTCCGACGGCAGATGGAGTCAAAAGAAGTCGACATGATGAGGTAGATGGACAAGGAGATGCAGCGTCCGCATCCCTCAACCGCGCACATCTCACGGCGCCACAACGACCCAATCTCGGAAGCCGACGCAGCTCCGCCCTCAGTATCGCTCAGATCAACCAGATCCTCTCGGGCCATGACTTGGAGGTGGATACGTACGGCGTGTCCGAATTTCGAGATGGCCTCTTTGACGCCCACTTTCTGGAGCCTTTCGACATTTACTCGGATCATCTGCGCGTCAAGGCCAAAGGCACCCTCCCGCGAGAATTCGAGAGGCATTCGCCCTTGGCGGCCAAGCATTTTCTCCCCAAACAAGTCCATCAACTGCCCTCCTTGTGTCGTCGGATAGCAACCACGCGAGCGGGCATCCGATTGTTCAAGACGTTTCTGGCCTTCTTGATCGCGTATATCATGTGTCTGGTGCCGAGTCCAAGGACTTGGCTCGGCCGCCACCACTATATAATTGTCATCTCTGTAATTCTAAACCACCCGGCTCGAACGATTGGCGCTCAAGTCGAAGGCGCCATCCTGACCATGACGGGGACTGCTGTCGGTCTGGGCTGGGCCGGCGTGGCTCTGCTCCTGTCCACGTCTACCTCGGCTACCAGTGCTGGCTATGGTGGGATTCTCGCCTTGTTCCTCGCCCTGTTCATGATGGTCACGGCGTGGATCCGTGCCTTCTTCATACGATTCTACCAAGGTGTCGTGTGTGCCGGGATTGCCGTAATATTCGCGACACTCGTAGAAACGAACAGTCGGGGCGTATCGTGGAGCAAATTGCGTGACTATGCCATTCCCTGGCTTCTTGGTCAGGCCATTGCCTTGACCATCAATGTGCTCGTCTTCCCAGACGCTGGCGCTCGAGCTCTTGCCACGGCGTTGCACGAATCGCTACACGTCATGCAGGTAAGTTCACGAAAATACGACAAACGGTCAATCAATGACGGGACGCGGTTCTGACTTTTTTTTTTGGGGGGGGGGGGGGCTCTTTTATTTTTTTTTTATTTTTTTTATGTTTTATAGAAATCTCTGGAGCCGCAAGAGCATTCTGCGATGCATAGGCGTCGGCTCGCTGCCATGTTTGTCAATCTCTCGGAAGCATACCGCGACATGCGGACCAGCATGACCATCTCTCGGTTTCAGCCCGACCAGGTCGAGCAGCTCCGTAACAACATGCAAGCCGTCATCCGTGCATTACTTTCTCTGGAAATGGCGGACCACTTGCTGGATCCTTTTTCGGTTCCGGATGCCCACGGCCTTGCAGACCTAAGTTGTATGGGTTCCTCGGGCTTCGAGAGGAATACGACTTTTGAACTCGAGAAGGGTCCCCCATCTTATGAAACCCCCCCTGCCTCTGATACCTCTGACTCCGGGCACAAATATCTGGAACATCTTCAAAGCCACACGGCTCGTCTAGTCACGTCTATCAAAGAAGCGCTGAATCGATGTGATGCCGTGTTGATGGAAATGTCTGGCTACCGACGACATCTTGGACCGTCCTCGGCAGTATCTTCGGATCTTGGGCCCGCACAAATTCAACTCGGACATGGTAAAGTTGCCTTTGATCTCCTCGAGTCCGATATACTCAAAACCATGCATCTACCGAATTCGCCCCTGCACGATGAGAAGGCGGTGAAGCTCTTGATCTTGGCGAGGCATGTGCGAAAGGCTACTGCAGACGTGGAAGCCCTTCTCGACCAAGTGGAAACCATGCAGCGAACCTTGGCCGGCCCCCGCGCCCATCTCCCCTCGTATCCTATCTGGAAAGCTGTCCATCGGACAAATGCGCAGGTCCGACACGATCGCGGTGGCCTGACGGCAGGGTATTACGACAAGACGTTTGCCGACATCGCCCGGCTGTTTGACAAGATCAAGTCCATCGAGTCCAAGGACACTGCTCAACAAGGAGACTCGGCATGGCAAAAGACTGGCTCTACGCCCCGTGACAGAAGCGAAGGCCTCCCTCTCTCGACGCACAGGAAGCTGCGCTACAAAATCTGGAGGACGCTCTATCATCTTCAAGGGTTTGAAAGCAAATATGCATTCAAAGTCTGCCTCGTCACGTCGCTTCTCGCCGTGCCGTCGTATCTTCCTCGGAGCCGTACATGGTGGGACGAGTATGAAGTATGGTGGGCAGTCGCCATGAGCTGGGTCATGATGCATCCACGCGTCGGGGGAAACGTACAGGATCTTGTGACAAGATCAGGCGTGGCCGTGTTTGGCGCTTTCTGGGGCGGTCTCGGCTACGCCGCTGGCCGTGGGAATCCATGCATCACGGCCGTGTTCGCGGCGTTCTACATGGCCCCCATGCTCTACCGATATACAATCAGCTCACATCCGGTTTGTCCATCAACTCAACGCGCCGCCGCCGTTGTCACCCCCCCCCCCCCCTCCTCCAGACATTGGAGCAGTCAAGGAGAAAAGAAACCAGTCAAGACTAACGCTCGCTCGTCCAATCTCCAGCGCTCCGGCCTCGCAGGCTGCCTCTCCTTCACCGTCGTCTCCCTCGGCCTTCAAGCCCAAGGCGGCCACGACGCTGGCAAGTCCACGGCACTGCTGGCCGCGTTCAGAGGACTTTCCTTCTTCATCGGCACTGCCGTCCCGTTGATCGTCAACTGGGTCCTCTGGCCCTTCATAGCCAGACACGAGCTTCGCGCCGCCCTGTCATCCACCATGATTTTCATGAGCATCCTCTACCGAAGTACGTGCAAAGTATGGAGCCCAGCGAACACAAGCCCCGGCACACAGTCCCGACTGACAGTCTCTCCTTGTTCTCCCACCAAGGCGTCGTAGCGAAATACGTCTATTTCCGCGACGGCAAGGAACCCACCGCCGAAGACATACAAAGATCCGAGATGCTAGAGGGCCGACTACGCGAGGGTTTCGTCAGGATCCGTCAACTACTGGTAAGTCGCCATTCTTCGTCACACCCGCACACATTGGCCCGACAAACCAGCCCCCTTTCTTCACCTTTTCCTCTCCATACTCAATCTTCGGGCGACTCAAACAAAAACTCACCCATCTTTTCCGCCCCGACCTCCAGGTCCTCACAAGGCACGAGGTCCGCCTCCGCGCCCCGTTCGATCCCCTCCCCTACTCAGCCCTCTCCCACGCCTGCGAGAAGTTCTTCGACCACCTCATCACGGTTCGACAATCCGCCGTCTTCTACAACCCCAGCCACATACGCGACGACCCCCTCGCCGCCAAACAACTCCTCAGTCACCGCCGTGACGCCGCCGCCGCCGTGCTGGGCAACCTCTACATCCTAGCCAGCGCGCTCCGCTCTCAGAGAAAAGTACCCGTACGTGTCCCCCTCCAAAAAAAGGAAGAAAAAAAAACACACGCAAACTCAACGCCCATGAACAAACCCCCCGCCGCCGCTTTCCTACTCTCCCACATCTTCCGCCCCATCGCAAACCGCCCGCGCTG